>SNQJ01S0080602.1:29803-55443 GCA_010110895.2 Picea sitchensis | reverse complement strand
GGAGTTGGTTCTCCCAGCAAGTTGCAGCGTGTAAAATAGAAGTGGTAGCCTCACAAAGAGTTGGTGCTCATAAAAATGATAATGTACAGAAAATAAAGACTACTTATCATATTAAGAAGAAGAGATTTTCTCCCTTTATGGGTTTCCTCAGGAATATATGTCTCTATATACTTCATGTGTGTGATTGATGTTGAATACTCTATTACTTACTTCCCTAAATTATTGTGATCATCATTGAGTGTTCCATAATGAGTTTAAAATGGGTATAATTGTTTAAGCACAGTAACAACTGATTCACTCCCCCCCCTCTCAGTTGTCTAACAATTGGTATCAGAGCTCGTTCCTTTTATCTAAGGGTAGATCCTAGATCTTAAACATGATTAGCCATGAAGGAACTTCAACCAATAATGCCCCCCTGTTCAATGGAACAAAATTTTCCTTCTGGAAAGTTAGGATGAGCACCTACATAATGGATTTAGGTGCAGATGTCAGGGATGTGGTAGACACTGTTTATGTAGAGCTAGTTGTACTAGCTTCTAAGGATGACAAGCTAGAATTCAGCTTCAATGCTAAGGCTATGAATGCTATTCTGAGTGGGCTTGCAGAAGCATAATTTGTAAAAGTTATGCACTTAGAATCTACCAAAGAAATGTGGGACAAACTCATTAGTAGTTATGAAGGTAATGAGAAGGTAAAGGATGCCAAGCTTAAAACCTACATATTATAGTTTGAACAACTAAATATGAAAGAGGATGAAACTATTGGGAAGTACTTTCTGAGAGTTGAAGAACTAGTAAATGCAATGAAAGGACTTGGTGAAAAATTTGAGGAAGCCTCTTTAGTTCAGAAGATTTTAAGATCTCTCCCTGATATATTTAATCCAAAAGTTTTTGTAATAGAAGAAATGAATGATCTTAAAATTCTGCCTATTGACCAACTCCTAGGAACTCTGACTTCTTATGAAATGAGGATAGGTAAACATAAACCCACCTGTAGAGAAGCATCATTTAAAGTAGATAAGAGTGATGATTCTGAGCCTAATGAAATGGAAGCAAAATTCGTGAGAAGACTAAAGAAATGATCAGGAAAGTACCAAGGCAAGTTGCCCTTCAAATGTTTTAACTCTGGAAATATAGGTCACTTTGCATCTAAGTTTTCACACAAGAAGAAGGACCAAAACTCTGAAGGTGAAGAGAAGTACAAATCCAAGAGATTTGGTAAAAAGAAAAGTTTATGTGTAAACAATGATGACTCTTCAGGAGACACATATAATGATTCTTCTTGTGAAGATAAGGTTAATGAATTTATTCTTATGGAAAAAGAGGATTATGATTATAAAATCACAAGAAGTGATGTTAGTGATGAAGAAGCTATGGTTTACTTGGAAGGAGAACTGATCGGTTCCCTAGAATAAATTGCTAGACTCAGATTTAAGAAGAAAAAGCAAAAACAATTGTTGATACAGTTCGAGAAAGACAATAAAAAAGATGATGAAGACCTTTCCTTGCTAAAAGTGGAATTAGAAGAGGCAAAGAAAATATAGGACATTCTGAAACATTAGTTATCAGAGAAGAAGACAAGATGTGAAGACTTGGAAGAAGAGGTAGTAAAAACCAGAAAAGAGATGGAGAAGTTTAAGGCATTGTATCTCCAAAATTTTCCAAGCATTAAAGCCTCGACATAACTAAACGAAATTCTGAGAAAACAAAGATTTCCTTTGTTGAAGACTGGTTTAGGCTATGTAAGTGGTTCAAGCAACAAACAACCAGAAAGCAAAGAGCCAATAAAGATGATCAAGTTCCAAGTCAGCAGACAATCAGACCATGTGAGTACTCTTCCACCAAAAGATAATAAAGACAATATGATCCCTGATAAAAAAACAAAGATATCAGAAGATGGAGCAACAAATTCCAAGAAGAAGGCCATCCTTCACATACCAAAATTTATTCCATGGTTACTGTTTTTACTACTTTAATTTTGGCCATAAGATTGCAAATTGTCAAATTAAGTTTAGAGACATGCAACTGAGGAGATCAAGAAATAAACAATCTTTGCAACATAGAACTAAACAACCATTGAGTAGACAAAGTTGCACCAATCACTTTGACCTATTGAACAATGAGCTAGAATTCCATAACTATCATAACTTCATCCACAAATCTATTGAACAATGAGCTAGAATTCCATAACTATCATAACTTCATCCACAGTTGTACCCCATCTGAAGAATTACAAAGTACATCCAAGGATAAAACCCTTAGCTAGAAATGCCAACACATGGAAAAAATAAATAGTGAAAATTTCATCAGTACTTTCAAAATTAAAACAAAAAGCACTCGGTATATAGACACCGGATGTTCCAAGAACATGACCGACAAAGATAAAGCTCTAATAATAATTCATCCCGTGTTTTGGGGTTTTGGTCCTGGGACCACCTGATAACATTTTCAAAATTGGTCAAAAATGGCATTAGCATGTTGGAGTTTCGTAGGAAGATTGTGTCCACTAATTTCCATTTCACAGGAAGAATGAAAGAAACACCATTCACCACCTATAAATCTCCAGGTTAGGTGTAGGCTCAATGATAAGTTGAAGGAGTCAAGAAAGATGTTCATTCATTAGATTAGAGAACTAAAACTTTCCCACTTTGAAAATATTACCTAAGAATCTCCTAACACCCATGTATTAGGACAATACTTTTGGCTAGAAGTGGGTCCCATTCCTACAAGAGAAAATCAAAATGATCCAAAGGGTGTTTGTTTGAGCATGAGTGGTACCAAATTTCTTTATTGAGATTTCATAATTGAGGATGAAACTTCTGTATCATATTATGGCATCAAAGTGCTAGATGAGGAAAGGTAAAATAATGATGACTCCAACGAGTGGAAGAAACTAGATTACTGAATTTGATTGAATATGAAGTTTTCAAGGATGAGAATCAATAAGAGGACCAATATATCAAAAAAATTATCCTAAATTTCAAGCATTAGAACGAGGATAGATAGGATATGTGGGTGCAAGAAGGAGAAGAAAGGAGGCCAATGAGATAGGTAGCAAAATAAATCACTCTTGAGATCTAAAAAAAATGAATAATATGGAAAGAAAGAGGATCAAACACAAACATAATAGGCCAACAAGAAGAACAAGGAAATCCAATAAGAAGTAGGAAGAATATGAATAGAAACATAAGTCATGGACAAAAATGTAGAAAATCATAGGTTGATAATAGAAAAGAAGAGGTAAAAAAAAAATGAAAATCAAAGGAAGGAGAGAGATCAAATGATCGTTACAACAATAAATAATCTATTGGGAGAATAAAATATGATGCAATAGACAAAGTGGATTGAGAAAAAAAAAGGTAGGACCAAGGAACATACATGACATTAAGGTAAATCCTAGAATGCTAAATAGGGAATCAAGAAACTGTAGAGAACCCAAAACCCAAAAACATTAGCTTCTTAAGGAAGATATTAGAAAATTGATTGAGAATATCTATTTGGCAAAGACTATATTGAGTAAGAAGAACTTGACCATTTTTTGAAAGAAACAACTTCACCAAGTTCCTCCAAGCAAGATGATTGATGGACAAAGCTACACAGTGTGCAGGCTATCAATGCAACCTACAAGAGCTCAATCATTTATATTTTCTCATGAGTCATACCCTGTTTTGGTTCTTTACTTAAGGGTATGATAGGATTCACTTGAATACACAGGTTATCAGACCTCTTTTATCAATAGTAAATTGATAAATTTATATACAGAATTAGATCAAGGTCAGCCAAGGAAGCAATATGCGAAGTGGTGACCATGCAAGAAAGATTAAGGATCTAAATTTTCAAGAGGAAACATGCATGTGTTAAGTTTTTTATGTGGGAGGAGCTTCAGGCATCAATGAACGGAAAGGTGGACATATTTGAGACATGTTTAAATGCATGGAGGCACTTTGCACGGAGATTTTTCTGTCCCTGGAAGGCACGATTCTCATTGGAGTTAAGCTGCATTGCATGTGGAGGTTGTGCTATCTTTAGGAGGGAACATAACCCCAAATTAGATAGGTGCATCAATGATAGATATTCTCACATGCTTGCATGTATTTTCCTCTTTTGGATTTGGGCACACTTCACTAGGTATGAAAACTCATGAATGAGGATGCATTAGGGTTAGTGTTTTAACTTCTGAATAAAATATGACATAGCAATATGCCTCATAAAATATGGCATATCAATATGCCTCATAACAAGATTGCAGATGGTATAAATAAGATTATTATGAACCTTAAGTCATATTATCTTGCAACTGCAGATGTTTGGGCACATATGGACATTTGATAAGGATGCAAAAGTGACAATGTTGGGTTAGGTACCAAGTGTGGCACAATCTTGTAAGCATACTAATTCAGGTTAATGGTCATAACTAGTCGGCAGCATTCAATGCTTATTTTTAAGGGCGATGCATCAAATGTTGATAAATATTTATCAATGACTAATGGGAAGAGCTTTTAACAAGCTAGGGAAGAAGTATGATCCTGAAAGCTATAAATTCTCTTGTCCAATTCAAATGCAGTGTTCATGCTCCAGACATGCCATTCATATGAGAGATCAATGTGAAAAGCTTATTGGGAGATTTATGAAGGAACTAAACTATGGAGGATATGAAGAACAAATAAAAAGGGCATCTAAGGCTCAAGAACTTAGTTTAGATGATGGTTTGGTAACTACTAAAAGTACAATCAATAATCGATGCGAGCATCACCAACAACAAGCTTGATGCTACGAAGACAATGCATTGATGATTTATTACTCTCAGCATGTTGTCCAAAGTGTTTTGAAATGTTTTGAAATACATTTGCGGATGTTAATGAAATAATTAATAGGAGGCACGCTTGTAGATTGTAAACAAATCATGAGAGATTCTCTCTCATCTATAAAGTGTAGAGGCATTTATACATAGTTAATTAAAGTAGGTAGATTTAAAATTCCAGATTAGACAATTTTAGGAGCTTAGGAGGGAAAACCTACTCATGGACACCATCACCTTGTATCGCTGAAACATTGGGTCAATTAGATGTTATTGAGATATTAGAGGAGGAGAGTTGTAGCACAGAGTTGAGAAGAAGAACTCATGTACAAGAGATTTGAATTAATATATGAAGCTTTAATTTAGATTATGATGTTATGATGTTTTCTCGTATTACGTCGAATGGTTTGCTTATGGTTGTTTATTCTCTATTATGCATTTGTTTTAACAGGTTGAATGCATGATTTCATGTTAAATGTTTGGTCCTGAGAGAGAGAGAATGAGTTTCAATTGTTTCTCTTCCCCGAAGTGAGAAGTTCCCGCAAGGAGTGCGCTGAGATCATCCAAGAAGTATGCTGATCGAGATTCGAGTTTATCTCGAAGCTCAGAGGGATACCGCTTGTTCTCTCATTCCCACGTATGCGTGAGACACGTGGAGCCATGCAAGGTATGTAGGGTCGGGTTGAAATTTGAGAACCTATCAACCATAAGAATTGAAGACCTATTGCATAAAAGCGCATAATGAGAATCAACAATTTATAAGTATTTGAGGGATTGTCAAAGCGCGCCAGGGAGTCTGCATTGAAGACTCGAGGTCGCAAGGAAAGTTCAAGCGGTTAGTGCCTTGAGATAACAAGGGGAGACTAAGCAAAGCTTCATTCGCGTATTAACCTGCAGGGAAGAACCCTTGGTTTATTCGTGAGGGAGTTATCAAGGAGCAACGAAAGGGTTGAAATTTCATGGGGAATTCCGAAATCAATGAGGACCGTAGGATCTAAGGAAATTCTTGGGGTGGTTAGAGGTAAATGAGATTACTTCTCTAGGATCTAGAATCAACATGGATCAACAAGGCTGTTGATTGTGCTCTCTTTGCAATGTCACGATCATCTTTAAGTACTTTGTGGATCCCAGCCACAAGGAGTCTATGCGCTGGAATGAAAAATCCCGGTCGCTGAAATAAGCATAGGACATGGATTAAAGTTTCTCGGATTTCGCACCCTCAAAGTTGGGAAAGGAGAAGGAAACACTTGGGAGAGAAAGTCCCAAAACCCTCCCGAAAGAGCGATAGGTATGTGAGCTCATCGCCAGTAGAAACCAATGGAAGACATGGCATGTCTCACAATTGGTGGAGCCACTTGTTGACCTTCTGGTTTGAAGTTAGCTGACCCGGAGAGCCTTGCATTTAAATTCTCTGCGGAAATCGCAGTCTGGAAACCCCGAAGAAGTGAGAAGCCCATTGAAAGTCAACCTTTGCATAGTGCATCGGAGTCTACCCGCTTCGCCATTGTAGAGATAAGAACCTCATAACAAGAATCGCGTGGAAACCCAAGTCCTCAACTTATGGCAGGTGATCCTATTTTGGCTAAGGAGGTTTGGGTTGATGCTTCATGTTTGATCATGTGGGAACAACTCCATAAGGACCTGTTGATACACTATTGAGTGTGAAGGGTATTTCCCAAAGGGAAACCAAAGAGTCAATTAGGCTCAAAGGGAATATTAAGAACAATCCCGCACTAATCTTCTCAATCGAGGGTTTGGGGGTTTGAGCCACAAATCATCTGACAATGATGTTTAAGGAAGGTTTCTCCAACTCTTCTTCAACTGCTAAGACTTCCAAAAATCAATCAAGCATGCAAGAAAGTAAAAAACAGAGTATACAGCTAAGTTTTCAACACAAAACAGGAAAATTACACTATGTGCACTGAAAACAGGTTGTAGAATGCCATTTCACAGGAATTGGTTAAATAAGGTTCAAAGTTCCATCAAATCAAGAGGATCTCTCAAATAGGCCCAAGACTAGAAAATAAACACAAATGTCATAATACTTAGATCTACATAAAAAATATTTAGCAGGGATGAGAAGTAAAGTTTTTGCCATGGAAAATGATGAAGGGTTGAGGGTTTTATGGTTTAGCATGCTAGCTACAATATTAACCACCTACTTTCCCACCAAAATCGTGGAAGCCTCACTAACTATAGACAAAATAGCATAGGAGCACTGCAAAAAGAAGCTCAAGAGTTAGGGATGCCTAATCTTATAACTACCACCAAGGAAACACTCGAGGTTGCCTCCTAAACATAGGTGGAAAAATGAGTAGCTGATCTATATAGTTGATAGTAAATTAGAGAGCCATTAAAATTTGTAATTCTCTTTATGGTCAATAACCATATTATACTTTGTAGTCCTCTATATGTATGATCACCATTTTCTTGTCAATTTTCCCATTTAAATTGATAGAATGAAATATTTTATTATTATGTTGGTTTGATTTCTATGTGATTATGTATGCTTGCTTCTACTATGATTTGAATCGTTTACCTGAATTTAAATGTTTTCTCACTGTGAAGTAACACGCATGCTCTTAACTTTGCAAACTGTTCCATTAGTAAGTTATATATGTCTCCTTGCATTCATATGCAGAGTGGATTACCCACATGTCTCAAAATTCATTATCGAGGTCATGGTTTAATGTTTATGTGACAATTCAATTTGATTGATCAATGAGATATATTACATGGAAATGCCCATGTTATAATTCTTCGTTCTCTTATTCATTTGCTGCTGCTAAATTGCTAACTACGGAATCTCAAGTTCTTTTTTACTCTTATAACCAAGAACTTTTCTTTGAATGTGTTGGCAATCTGAATATATACAGACATGGTGATCTCAGCTTTGATTTCTGTAAGTTTTTCCCTATTCAGGATTATTACTTGGTTTTATGCCTCTCTGTAATTCACCAAAAATAATAGTCATTCCATCTATTCTTAGTAAAGAACCTTCTGATTCTTAGTAAACAACTTTCTGTGAGTTATTCAGCATGGTATAAACCAAAATAATAGTCGTTGAATTGACACTTAGTAAATAGCCTCCTGTGAGTTCTATTACAACATGGTATAGGCCATTCAATAATAGTTTGTACCTGAAGAATGTCATAAAATTACATTCTTCATGTACATTTAGGAACTACTGACTATAGGCTCATGTTGGAATGTCCTTGGTACTTATAGACCACATCAAGTGCTAGAAGTATCTCTCAGAAAGCAGGGGTTGGTGCTATGGGTTTGGGATATACTGGTAGTGAAGAAGTGTCTACCATGGTCAAATCAAATAAAGAGACTTTAGTCCAAAAGATTAAAAGCCTTGAGGTGCCAATTATCAGTGCCCGTATGCTCCATTTTGTTTGAACATTACTTCCTAAGAATATGCAACCTATCTCCGGTGAAATAGATTTTCTTATCACCTAGCAGTAAATTTGAAAATGTTTTACCAAATTAGTTTCTTCTGATGAAGGGTTCCTTTTATTTATTTCCCAATTTTAGTTCCTACTATGGAACCGAAGTGGAAGGGTTCGGTGTTATCGATTTCTCGGAAGCTCTCTGTCATTTTTTCCTAGAGAAGGCACAAGTATGTGTAATTGTCAATAGATACTCATTTATTTTTCTTTTCATTATAGTGCATAGACCATTCAGAGTTGATACAGTTATCTATTCAGTATTATTTCACTCATTTTTACATGGCCATGAGTTGGGGAAAACATAGTGTTGTCTAAAATTTATATAACTTGCAATTTCAGTATTCTCACTACTATTGTCTATTATTTATTAGGTGGATGATGTGTTGAATCTTGTCATAAATGTAGGTTTCCCTTGTCCCAAGAGACGCCTTTGGCAATGATGACTGCATTTGTATTTCATATGTTGCATCCCTTGACACTCTTAGAACATCCATAAACAATATAGATAAGTCCATGTTCCTTCTGCACCCTGTTGCTGCAACATCTAAGGAAAGCTAACTACTAAGTAATATTTAGTGATTCTAAAGGGAAATAATGTTTCACATTCTTGGAACTATATTCTCACCATATATCTTGAAATGGCCTGAGTGGCTAGACTTTCTTTATAAAGAATATTGTAAAAAATGTCCAAGTTTAGGTAGAAGTTGAATTGAATGTTTCAGCCTTCTCAAGGTGCCAAAAATTTGCTATTGTTGTTATATGTGTTCATTTTAGCAATGTTTGTAGTAAAAGACAGTTTCTTGATTTGGTGAGTAAAGGTCCATTCAGGACCTGGGCTTCTAACCTCCTGTTTGAGATGATTGTGTAAGCAATTCTATTAATGTCACTTTTATTGTGAGATAACAAGTTGTTGATTTCTATGCCCAATTTCTACAATGATTGATGCAACTTTAGTTTTGATATATAATGCATATTAAATATAATTTCTATCCTGAAATGAAGGAGAAGACAAAATGCAGATAGAACCAAACCAATTCTCTCCATACAAAGATTTAGTGGACAACTAGAAAGAAATTAGCAAGGTCACAACAAAACATTTTATCTTGTATAGGTAAACTACTATATTGTGTGAGCTTTATGCATACTGTGACATTAAAAGCATAGGGGCACCAGACCTAGACTCAAATGATGAAAATTTCTAAGTCACCATAACCAGGAGGGTTTACTACCAGAGGCTGAACAAAGTTAAAGAGAAGAATAGTCAAAATAATAATCAGTAACCCAGATTAAAGCATGTCTAAACAAAACATGAGTTAAGAAATGAAAAAATGAAACCCGATACAAGGGAAATGCATTCAACTTACCTTAGCTGGAAATTAACAAAAAAAACCATTGAGGACATAACATCGTATTAGGTAAAGAAACTCTAAAAACAAGAATCAAGATCACAAAGATGAGTTTGGGACTTAACCATAAATCACATTTTACTTCATCTTCAACAAGGTAAGACAAGTTTGGGATTTAACCAAAATTTTCCAAAAATCACTTTTTACTTCATGTCCACCAAGGCAAGACAATTTTGGGACTTAATCAAAAATCACTTTTACTTCATGTTCACCAAGGCAAGAGAAGTTTTAGACTTAGTCATAAATCACTTTTTACTTAGTGTTCACCAAGGCAAGGTTGGGGCATTACTAGAACTATTCTGATTGGCTAAGAGTTATGCTGACAAGATTTAGCTAAGCACTTACATCAACATTGCATTCAAAAAAAATTGGATTCAACTAACATTATTTTAGCATTTTTTGACAGAAGTTTAAGTACCTTACTATTGAACATTGATGTCCTTGAGACATCCTTAACGACTTGAGATAAACCGAGGGATCCCCAGTCGTCCCATGGAAGGCTAGATGCTACCAAGAGCCCCATTGGCCTACACCCTAGTGGCCATTAATATAAAATGGAAAAGGAAGGCTCATTTGGTAACTTAAATTGTTTTATCAAGAACTCATTGGGTGCAAGAGAACAACCCATGATCCTGGATACCTGTAATCTAGTCACCAAGATGGCTATATTTTCCTCAAAGAAGTCTTACATCGATTTTTGTCCCCACAAAAATTAAAAAGACTTAAAAAAATTTGTTATCCAATCTCCTAACTCTTGTCTTTTCAACGCCTCAAATTCTGTCCTAGTCCCCAACTGTATTGAAGCATGTCCCTATGTCCCTCCATTCTTGAACCTTCGTGAGCATATAGGATGTTCCACCATTACATGAGATTAGATTTACTTAGGATAGACTCTAGTCTTTCAGAGTAGTTGTAAAATTTCCTTCATTCCATGTTCCACCATGAGTTTTTTGAAATTTGAATAATAACACAAATTTATTGCACTCATAGTAATGGACCTCTCACTTGATAAATGTTTGCATAATGATCCATTGATCTTTGTTCAGTAATGAAGGTTTAACATGGTACTAGTTGTTACAAAATAGTGTTTTCAAGGTCTAAAGAATGAGAGCTAACTTGGCTATATTGATTGTTTAGAAAATCCATGTGATTTGAATTCCCTCATTGTGAGTCTCATGTAATCAAATAATTTAAAGGCATTATTTTTTTCTAAAGCTATATAATTAAGAATATCGTTAATACATGACTTAATCTATGAATCCATAACACTATCTTATGATTATCGTTTGTGCCTTGTTAAGACTTTCAAAGAACCATGAACTAACTATCAAGTTACAAAATAGAGCATTGTTCTAATTTACCAATATGATTCATAATTCTTTGCTATGAGGAAACACACCGAGATGAAGGACCAGGTAAATACCTATCAAGATGTTTGAAACCCTGTAATTATTCACCGCCAAAGCCTCACACAACACCTTCCTCTCCTAAAGGGTATTAATGAATAATTCACCTGGTATTAATGAATAATGAATATGATGAATATTAATTTGATCCACCATTCATTAATAATTTCATAAGAATGTTCATTTAGATTGAATCCATCAAGTAACAAAAAGGGTGCCTCAAAGGTTCTTCGTCATATTCCAACAATTCCAATGCCGCAACGATTGTTCAAAAGCATAGCACAATTCTATGGATTACTCATGCACATAACAAAAGGGAGATGGTGTCTTCTCGAATGTCTCACAATGGTTCTCGTGATTTAGGGAAATTGAGGAAAAATGGTAGATTTCAAAGATGAACCTAATAACGTTAGGCTTTCATTTATAACCCGAATGTTAATCCATTCAGATTAGGTCTATTTACTCAAGCAGGGCTCCATTTTTGTTATCAACAATAACATTCTTCCTTGATGTCAATAAAGAGGGAGCACATAATGTTGACAATGACACCGAGAGGCATGTATTTGTTTACATTAATTTTGAATGCAGATTTCATTTGTTTCAATTCTTGCATTAATATCTTTGTTTATTTGTTTTATACATATATTACATGATATCATCTCAGATAATATTATAGTGTAATTTCCAAACAATTAGGTACCAAGTTAAATATATGGATGCATATATTGAGCCCTTATTGACAAGCTACTAAAGTTACGGGCTCGCATCACATAATGTGTGACATATGTAAACCAATCGGGAGAAGAAATTCAAATTGGAATAATTTTATGGAGACCCATAATGCCCTGACTAACACACATTTTGCAGTATGTAGAATTTCTATTTCTCTTTTAATACTATATAATTTTTAATGTTATCATGGTGCATGTTTAATTTTAAACAACTCATCAGATAATTGACATTAATCCATTTAAGCTGCGTGTCTCAAACAAAGGGTAAATTTTCATGTCCAGCTTAGGCCCTAAGATGAAGTATCACATTCAAAAAAAGTTAAGGAAAGATGGTGTTTGATGAATATAGGCACCTCCTCCCTAACAACCATAGTTATCGTAATACTACTGAAAACATCTTTCAATGGGAAAGAAGAGACTAGTTTAAAACCATCAAGAATGACACCTCACCCATGGAGGTTGGAATACATTGAAATCGTCAAAGTACTCAATTTATTTATGTATCATAGATCATATAATGTTTTGAATGTTTATTTTAATCATTGAATTTATTTTTACCATATTTGATAAATATTTCTTTAGATTTATTTTATGCTTCATGAAGGCCCCAATCATCATGAAGGTATTAATAATGGCTTCCACTTAGAATGCAATGTTATCCTTCTCAATTCATGAGGTTGCCCCACTATGAGGGAGACAAAAATAGCTCATTTGTTTGATACAATGGCCATTGGGAAGAATGTGATAGAAACAGTATGGAGAATCATAGATGGTAGAGGGATAAAGAAAAAATTATCTAGTTTTTAATCGACATTCAGGAAGCCAGTCATGTAATGTGAAGTGTGATCCCATCATTCAAGCCAGGATCGAGTAATAGAACCCAAATAACCTTCCACGTATATAACACAGCAATGATGTAAAAGAGGTCATTCAAAGAATTACATTTCCCATAGGTTTTGCTTCAAACATAAACAATATCTTAACGAAGAAAGGTGAATTTTTGGTGGGGTAAAACACATGATTACATACCTTCATTAAGGCCAATTTTGGTATAAATATTTATATATATTGGCCTTATACATCTTTTATTTATTTTATTTTTCTGTCAACCTTTGGCTCTAAAACAAATAACCCATTCATTTTTGTTACAGATATGTTCTATCAAGCATTCTTAAACTCAATAAACAACGTCAAAATCAAGTTATATATGATCCTGGAAAATACATGTAAGTAGTTGTGATTTATATGCAAAATGTTATTTCCAAATTATTATTGTAATTTATATAATGACACTTGTTTTACTTGTAATGTAATAATATATATTATATTATGTTATGTTGAAACATGTTATTTCTCTGTGCCACGATCTCATGTAGATGGTTGTCATTGAAAGAAATCCCATGAAGATGATATAAAAAGTATTGGAATAGAGAAATTCCTTGTCTAATGTGTGAAAAATGAAAAGATATACCCAACATTTTCACGCAATAAGTACACTACCCCATACACCAAGTTACATCGAAATTCAGGGACTGGTTCACACAAGGTCAATGTGGATGGTGGAGAGGCAGCTAAAATCATTAAAGTCTTTGGTTAGACAAAGAGCACGCCTTGAGGTTGTGGCTATGGAGAGGGATATATGGTATATCAATCCATGGTGTATTCTGTATCTTCCTAAATTAGCAACGAAATCTATGCATGCATTGGATTTCATTTGGGATGTGAACCCATCAAAAAATTTGAAGATCGAGACCATCTGGGAAAGGTATAATGAAAAAATGAGAGGTAATATATTGATAATTGTGGAAATTTATATTAATACATATAAAGTTTCATTTTGTGTATATGATCATACTCATTAATATTAATATAATTTATTTCACAAATTATTAATATAACCCGTGACATTGACTTTTATAACTAATATTTAATATTGTGAATTATGATTTTTTGATTCAAATAATAAGAGTGTGATGCACTTCATTTATACATTGTAAATAATCTTGACTGGATGAATGTATAGATTGAAATATGTAAACAACATAATGGAGGTAGGTTATCATGGCAACTAATGTCTAAATTGGTTAGAGAATATCATCGTAACGGAGATGCCAATGTTACACAAAAGGAAATTGATTTGCATATGGTTTGAAATAGACAAGAAAGTAAATTCACCCATTTTATTCAGCTATTTTATATTATATTAATGTGACTATGGGTGTGTACTGGTATTTTCAGATACTTTTGAAGTTACATAAATATATATTCAAATTATTAATTGACAATGCATCTTTACATATCCATCATAATAGTATTGAAACACCACAAGGCTAAGTGGTGCAATGGTCGTAAATTTGTATCAAAATGTTGGATGAAAAAAAAATTATGATAGGGATAACTACGATTCCGTGTCACTAATGTTTCCTCTAAGAGTGATAGACATCCCTGAGAATCTGAAAATAGATACTATGGGTATTTAAATGATAAAATTGAGTGTGACTTTAATTCCTCCTTCAAATTAGTTATGTCTGATGTCAAATGGTATAGGTTAAGAATGCATGAACGTGATGAGGGAAGAACTATTATTCAACATGCCAATGGATTCCCAATGATTAAAACAAAGGTGCTTGTAGCAGATGACATGATATATATGTTTTTCCAAGCCAATGTGAATGTGTATTTTACTCAAATGTTCCAAGTGAGTGGGATTATTACTTATTGTTAGATATGATCCAAGAGGAAGGCCAATTAAGTATACCATTTTACATTGAAGAAGATGATATTGAAGATCAAGAACATGATTCAACATAATATCAGACAAAGCTGGAAGATCATGCAGGGTCAACAAAAGAAGAAGACAAAGAAAAGAAAGAAAAAAAAAAAAAAAAAAAAAAAAAAAAAAAAAAAAAAAAAAAAAAAAAAAAAAATGACATTGATGATGATGATGATATCATCAATCCTTTCAACATCAAGTCAACCGATGATGATACACATGTCAATTCATGAAGAATATCAAGATACAAAATAAGGATGTGATTACACGATGTTGATAGATTAGGCACATGACTATATAATATTTTAATTTGTAAGGAATTTATTCTCTTAAAATAATTTACTTATAATGTCAGCTGGGTTAATTACATGTTTTTAAGTTTTACAGCCGCTTTTTATATCCCATGTTACATGTTGTTTAATTATGTGAAATCTAAAAATAGTTTCCAATATATTAAAGTACATGGTAGACTAAAAATATCATTTAGAAACACATAATTTCTCATGTGCACCTTCATTAATTTTTGCTTTGTAGTTTGGCATGAATTTAATAGGACGCTACTGATTTTTTTATATTTTATAGATTGGGTTCTGGGGATCAATTGAGAGTGATGAGGGGAGGGAGGGGCCATATGATCTTCCACCTTCACATGGTTGTCCCTTGTTCAGAGGATAAATTATTCTTGAAACCAAGAAGCTCTTTCATTTTAACCATCATGATCGATAAGATTTCATCAATATTGTTGTCATAGAATTGCATCAATGAAGTTCTCGATGAACGTGTTTGTCATTTCTATAAAAAAATTTGTTGAAACCCCATTTTCTTTCAAAGTACAATTTGGTTGATGCAAGTTTTAAGTTTGCATCAATCTTTATTCATTTTTCTTTCAGGTTCTACATTAATGTATATACAATGTATCTGTGTCATAGTTGTGATGAAAAGTCCTCTTTTTCATTGATTGTTTAATAAACGCCATAAAAATACTCCCTTGCAGTACTAGATGTGGGGACATGTGTAATGTCGAACGGATTTTACAAGGAACAAGGGATGTAAATTGTACGAGGACTATACACCAACAACAGTGACCTGTGAATGGGGCCAACATTGAAATTTTTTCAAACAGTTTCTGTATGCAATGAAATTTGTCATGGATAGACTATTCACATACCTTAATGATATGGGAGGGTTTATGGACTCAAATTTTACTCACACTCCCACTTTATTCCATCATCAACTCATCATGTAAACCATAAACCCTAATTTTCTTTCAAAGTACACAATTTGGTTGACACAAGTTTTAAGTTTTCATCAGTCTTTCTTCATTTTTATTTCAGGTTCTACATTAATGTATATACAATGTATATTTTTCATAGTTGTGATGAAAAATCCCTCTTTTTCATTGATTTCTTAATCAACACCATAAAAATACTAGAGGTGGGCAACAATGGCATGTGAATGGGGCCAACGTTGATATTTTTCCAAACTGTTTCTGTATGCATTGAAATTTGACATGGATAGACTATTCACATGACTTAACGATATGAGAGGGTTTATGGACTCAAATTTCACTCACATAACCACTTTATTCAATCATCATATCATCATGTAAATCATAAAGCCTATTTTTTTTATGTTCTAGTATATATGTTAATGATTCCAAATTTCATATTTGTATTTGACTCAAGGTCTAGCTAACTTGCAAAGTATCAAATTTTAATTTCAAGTTGATAAACCAAATATGAAATGAATCCAAGCATCATTTGATATCGTCGCAAGAGAGACGAATGTAAATAATCTTGCGATGAATTAGCTATACTATCGATGAATGTAAATAATATTGTGACGAATTAGATATACTTATGTCTTATGCCACGATAACCATCGACCCTAGAGCACCAAACAATCTATATATAATATCCATGGTTCATGAAATAATTAGGGTTCATGAGCCATGCATTGGACCATAATCCAACATGCAAGCCCTATCTATGAAATTTGTGTTTTGTAAGTGGCTGGATATGGTGGCCATTTTGATATTTGTAACATCATGTATGTTTCTTTGGGCCTAGTCCTTGGCCTACATAGGGGATATTTAGCTTATAAGTGAGATATGGTCACCATATTGAGGATTGGTGCATTGGGGATGACTCTTGGTGCCCATGTAATAGTTGAAATACACAAGATAGGGTCTAAGATCATAAAATTTGTCTCTAAAATCTCATGGACATGTGTGGTCCCTTAGGCCATCACACATGCCCTAAACAGGCAATATATGGTTCATGAGTTCAATATGGTGTCCATTTTAATATGTCATATTTTTGGTACAAATTTAGTATTTCTTGCACCTATCCCCCCCATTTTTGTGAGTAAACGTTCACACAAACACAAACATGCCAATAGAGAGATTTAAACATTGGTGTGGTAAATATGCAGAACAATTGGGAATATACTCATCCAAAACAAAGTAAAATGTCAAGTTGACCATGAATGTGAATTTGAGAAAAAATTGGTTTACAAAGATGAATTGATTATGGTAATACCCACGCAAATTTTCTTCCATGGTTATATCTTGCAATGCTTGAAAATCATTGGGAATCCATGGCTCCAGTGTGTCTATAACTTGAGGATACATGCCACTCACATAATGGAAAATGAAATGCTATCAAGGGCCAACGCCATTGAATTCAACTCAAATTTATTGATTAAGGAAGAGGATTTAAGCATCATGTCCTTAAAATTATGTTTTCTTGGTTTCATATGGAGGTGGCTACAGTAACCATTTGGCACTCATTACAACATTTTATTAATGAAGATTAGAAAATAGAAAGGAACAACATTCTATGTTCTATGAAAAGTATTTTGTTTCTCATGCAACCATGGATATGTTGGATGTTATGCTTAAGAAACTAAGGAATAATCTTATTCAAAATGGATTATTCCTAGTGGATTTTCAATCCCCTAACTTGAATTCCCATTATCTATATATTCTACACACAATTTTATTAGTTGGTTTGTACCCAATGGTAGGGACCTTATTTCCACCTCTTTCCAATCGTCAAAATAAGTAGTGCATATTTCCAGGGTTAAAAGGCATGTATTCATCCTTATTATGCAAATTTTAGGTTGGTGCATTATAATTTGAAATCATATAAAAATAAATTCTTGAACATGTCTTTTCTTATGTTTGATGAGGTAGCCCATCTTGAACATAGTCTCATATTAACCCTTCTTTCTCCTAAAGTGTCTTTGAAAAACTATACCATAGTTAAGCCTCCAATATTTCTCCTAAAGTGTCTCTAAAAAACTATATTATAGTCGAGCCCTATCTTGAGCATTACTTTCTACATATATGGTGGTTTCTCCACTTGATATTGATGACAATATGGATGATGAAAATGGTGAAATCTTTGATAGTGAGGAAGAAGAGTTTCTTAAACCAAATCCTTCTGAAAAAACAACAAAAAATTATGTCTTCACTATATAGAGTATTTTCTATGGTTGTAGATCAGTGGAATAGATTTCTTGAAGGAGAAACTTAATGCAACATCTCACTAAAAGTATGTTTTCTTAGTTTTGTAGTTTTTCTAAGCATTGGAATCCATTACTTATGTTTAATTAACAACACCATTGATTATAATACTGATCTTTATATGGGAATTTTTTATTGGTAGAATCGTATGTGATTTTGTGCACTTTGGTTTGTATCTTGAATCCCTTTGACAATTTTCTATATCTTACACGACCATATTGTGTAAATGTGTGCTAGCACATGAAAAAATGTGAAGTTTGTAATGTGCAATCCCATTTTTTGTTGGGTAAAAGCCTATTGATGTCCCTAATGGGAAGAAATACGTGGTTGATAAGGCCATTCTGATTGACATGATTTATTTTCTTTGGACAATAGGCCCCCTCCTTTGATTCTATTGATTTTTGGTTACTATTTTTTCTTTCTATAAGTTGGGACAATGAATACACTATTGTGGTTCCATTTCTTAGGAAAATATTGAACTTTTGTCTCTTGAATGCTAAGAATTTTTTTAGGTATTGGCATAATACAATGAGCATGATGAACTAATAAGAAAAAATGTCTTGGTGGACTATCTTTGCACCAACTACTTCCTATAATGTTGATTCTGAGAAGATGTATGACTAGTAGATTGTGTCTGCTCCATCTTAAATTGGGTGGCCAATGAATAGTCATATAAATTTTATTAATGATATTGGGAGAAGTGGGTCACAGTAGTAAAAATGTGAGCTTCACAAATAACGTCTTTGCGTTGGGATGTTCTATGCTCAATGACAGTGAAATGCTTATTTGATTGACATTTTCTAGTCTTTCCATAATGGTGAGAGTTTGGTTGGACGTTGCATTTACTTTTGAATGTAACTGAAAATCAACATATTTGTGACCTCATATTTATTATATATTATATATTGTGTAAATGTGTAATGTGTAATATTTATAACTTATAATATATATATATATATATAAAACAAAAAACAAAACATAAAACAATAATAAAAATCAAAACATAAAACATAAAATCAAAACCCCCATGCCCATATTTGAACCATATCCCCATAGAAATAGATCAGATCTCTCGTTGACATATCCCCTTGACAACATACCCACGACCATATCTAGAGAAAGAGATTGACCTTCATATCCCTGTGACAACATACCCTGCGACAAGAGACCCACCATAGGCGTTGGAGAAAGAGGCCATGGAGATAAAGACTAGGCCGAGAGAGAGGCCAAAGAAAGACTAGGAGAAAGAGGTCACGGACAGAGGAGGAAGAGGCCATAGATAGGCTAGGAGAGAGAGGCCGCGAATAGAGGATAAAGAGGGCGTGGACATAGGAGAAAGAGGCCGAGAATCTTAGCCCTAGTAATGACATAAGGGAAGGAATATTTTCATGACCAGATATGACTCACTCTTTTCATGAGACAAATGTTAATGATTTTTATTATATACCTAGTTTCTTCCTTCCATTATCAAGCTTTAAAACCCACGAATAAATACCATAAAGAACTCGYAGGGGAATATTTCTAACACATTTATGAAAATCGATCTGCAAAATATCCTCGATCAAGACACCTTCTCAGTACTTATTTCTATCAAGTTRTGGGTCATGTGTTGGGTTTATAATAGTAATCAACTCAACAATATCATTAGTTCAATCATCTCATACACATGTATATAGGATTGATTTTTAAGTGATCCATTTTTTTTTATGAATTTCCTTGTAACCTACATTTTCTCGAGTAGCCAAATGAATGCATTATGATTGTAGACCAATATTTTTGCCTTCTTAGATCCTATAATTAATTTATCTTCAATAAAAGAATAAAAGAATAAATTCCCCAATTCCTCTCATGGGACAAGGCACTACCTACTTGTAGAAATAACCATACAACAAATACTTATATCTCTAGAGCATGCCCATTATGAAGTGACTACAAGTCTACTGGATCCTTTCCAAACCACCCAACACGCAAAG
This sequence comes from Picea sitchensis, assembly GCA_010110895.2. Lineage (NCBI taxonomy): Eukaryota > Viridiplantae > Streptophyta > Pinopsida > Pinales > Pinaceae > Picea > Picea sitchensis. The sequence goes on along the minus strand of SNQJ01S0080602.1, from coordinate 35,373 downwards.
CCTCCATTATGTAGAACACTCATCACCCACACACATTAAAAACAATGAAATCAAGAAAAAATAAAGGATACTTATAGGATGGCGCACCCACACCAAGAGCAAGAAGAACCCTACCCCTACCAATTCAAGCCACTCTTGTTGATCTCAAGTTCAACCTTAACACCATGACGATTGTGCTATCTGTAAGCAACAAGAGAGGCATCAAAGCTAGTCTTCTTTCCTTCCTACTACTTTTCCATTTGATGGTTCTTTCTGGGTAGTATTATGCATCTCTTTCTCCTCCATTATCACCTTGATATTCTTATGGTAACACCTACTCTCCTTGTTTTATTCCTCCGTTCCATTTTTCTGGTACCCTAATAATAACATTATATCATACCTTTATTATCCTATCATTTCTAGTCCTCTCTTCCTTTTCTTATATTTTCTCTTATTGACCACTTATTTCATCGATCCGTTCATCTCTGATTGTCTCCCTTTAGTTCATTGTCTTTAGTAGGGATGAATTCAAGATGACATTCCTTAGTTGAGACTCGTCACCACTCCCTTTATATATTCCCTAAGAGGCTATCTTTGGTAGTTGAATCTTATAGACTATAGCTATAAGGTCACCTTCATTTCCATGAAATTTCCTTCCTCTCAACGCTCTCCTCCTACCTTCGATAGTGCTTAATAAAAATTGTTTCCTAATTATGTTCATTTTCCATCCCCATGCTAACATTTTCACTTCATGCCTTTCTAGAATCAATGGCACATGCCCTCACTAATGTCACCTTACAATTATTAGTACCTTCAATGGTTCCTTTCCAAAATATTGATAATATCACCTCACCATAATCAATGCCTTTGATGGTTCCTTTTAAAATCATCACTTTATGTATTCATTGATGTCACCTCATGATAATTCCACCTCTAATGCCCTCACTAGTTGTAGGATAGCATTTCCAAATTTCACCCTCCCTCATAATAGTTATTTCCTATCACCTCTCTTTCCTTCACTAGTTCAACACTAGTGTGGTATCCTCTCACCTCTTGTCTCCTCTCTCTTTCACCTTTGCTTGAATGTTGTGCTCTCTCATGGTAATTTTTGTCACTATCCCTTCCCTACTTAAGGAAATTTGTTAACCTTTGTTTTGTAGGAACATATATTTCTTGGGTACTAAGATCAACATGTTTACACCTCTTATGTCTTGGCAAGGTTAAGAATTTCTAGAGAACATAAAAAATTGAAATCCTTATGTGAATGAACGTGATAAGATATTGGTCAACAAGGTGAAGCCCCTGTGATCCTTATGAGTATTTAAGATGTGTATGGTGGTTTCTATAATCATAAAAGTTTACTATGTTAGAAATGATGACATTTGATTCAATGTTGTATAGGTGTACTAAGTGAACTATGAAATTTGCATGGTATTTTTAAAATTTGGGTCATTTTGCTTCCATTTATATGGATAATTAGCTCATACTTTTTGTCATTAGTAGTGCACACATAGTAATCTATAGAGAAATTTTTTCTTTGATTAAAACCTCTTGCTCCTTCCCATAGCTAGTTTTCATCGAAGTTTAAATTCTTGCATTTCATTTTCCTTTTGCATGGTTTAAAGAGTAGAGTCAAAACACCATCAGTTTCACGACCACTCCTTTGAGTAACAACAACCTAAAATCAAGCGCTAATTAAAATTTATCAAGAAAATTTTCTAGGGCTCTTCAAACCCATCTTAGCTTAGGTGCAAAGCTTTGGAATAGGATTGTGAGAATAACTTTCCAAATTTGCTAAACAAACATAAAGCCTTGAGTTAGGGAGTGAAATCCAGTTGCTATATCACTGACTTTGGGAATCCCTTCTAACACAAGGGTCAATCATGAGGTCGCATTGGGGCCCTCAGAGTAATTAAACCTGCTTTGTTGGTCTTGGTGTCGACTGTCGATTGTCCCCCCTCTGCTTTGGTATAGTAGGTGGTACCATAGAAGCCATAATATTTTAGACTTCCTACACAAGGTGACAACACAGGGAAGATGGTGTTGTACCTGGGCTTGACATTGGCTAGACTCACTCAGACTCCTTGGAGGGTTTCCCACTACTCGGTGAGGTAACTTTCACCATGGTATTAGTTCGTTAAGCAGGTTGTCAACGTAACTTTCCCACCTGCTGAAACTCAACCCCTTCGCGCATCGATTCAACGATGTTGGATTCCATCACCAACTAGTACTTCTTTGTGAGAAGGTTTGTTTGCATGATTGACTCCTAGATTAATTAGCGTGTGTTGTTTTTTCTCCTTAGTTGGCCTTAGGATTGAGTTTGTGTCTAATGGCATCAGTTCCGGGTTAATTCCTCATTTGATCAATACAAAATATGCATACCATTAAAATAAAAGGTAATAAAGAGGTAACAAATAGCTCATACCTAACTTACGTCTTATAATTCTCCAACATTGTTCTTTACACTTAGTGCAACAACCACCAAATGGAATGGTTTACACAAGGTCAATGGAGAATGTTATTGGAAAATTCAAAATATTATCATAAACCCACATCTCACAGATTTCTACATGCACCATAGATTCACAATCTTTCATGAAGAGGTCTAAGAGAAATTCCTCCATGCAAAATTGTCCACTTCAGAATTGTCCATGTCCTCAATCTGATTCTCGGTTTTCATTTTATGCCCAGTTGCAAGTCGCATCCCAAACCATTTCGTGGACTCTTGGCTAATTTCTCCTCAGGGCATAAAAGCCTAACGTAGCATCATTTTTGAATTCCGTGAGATGATGCATGCTTGTTTAGGCATGGATTAGGTGACCAAATTATCCATCTGCTCCTTAGGAATGGTTTCATAAATTGGACCCCTAAATCCAAATGTTGCATTGTTTCTTACTGAGCAAAGCACTAGTTATCAAAATCGATGAAAAAACCAACTTATGAGGGGTTGGAACCAGGAGTGAGGGGTGCTCTAGCTAAAATCCTATGCCAGTAATCCAACAGAGACGACGATTCCTCAATCTGAGTCTTGGTTTTTTTTTTATGCCCTGTTGCAAGTTGCATCCCAAACCATTTCGAGGACTCTTGGAAATTCCTCCTTGGGGCTTAAAAGCCTAACGAAGAAACATTTTTGAGTTCCATGAGATGTTTCATGCTTGTTTAGGCATGGAATAGGTGACCACATTGTCCATCCTCTCCCAAGGCACGGTTTCATAAATTGGACCCCTAAATCCAAATGTTGCATTGCTTCTTACTGAGCAAAGCACTAGTTATCGAAATCGATAAAAAAACAACTTCCAAGGGGTTGGAACAGAGAGTGAGGGGTGCTCTAGCTAAAATCCTATCCCAGTAATCCATTGAAGTAGACGTTTCCTCAATCTGAGTCTCTATTTTTGTTTTATGCCCAGTTGCAAGTTGCATCCCAAACCATTTCAGGGACTCTTGGCCAATTCCTCCTCAGGGCATAAAAACCTAACAGATCAACATTTTTTTTTTTCGTGAGATGCTGCAAGCTTGTTTAGGCATGGAATATGTGACCACATTGTCCATATGCTCCCGAGGCATGGTTTCATAAATTGGATCCTTTAATCCAAATGTTTCATTGCTTTAAACTGAGAAAAACACTAGTTCTCGAAACCGTTGAGTACTACAAATTCTGAGGCATGGCACCCGGGAGTGAGGGGTGCTCTAGATGAAATCCTATCCCACTAATCCATAGGAGTCGATGGTTCCTTAATATGAGTCGATATTCAATATATGGCCAGTTGCAAGTCACATCCCAAACCATTTCGGTGACTCTTGGCCAATTCCTCCTCATGGCATAAAAACCTAACTGAGCAACATTTTTGAGTTCCATGAGATGCTGCATGATTTTTTAGGCATGGACTAGGTGACCACATTATCCATCCACTCACGAGGCATGGTTTCGTAAATTGGACCCCTAAATCCAAATGTTGCATTGCTTCTTACTGAGAAAAGCACTAGTTATCGAAATCAATGAAAAAAACAACTTCTGAGGGGTTGGAACTGGGAGTGAGGGGTTATCTCGCTAAAATCCTATGCCAGGAATCCAACAAAGACGATGGTTCCTCAATCCAAGTCTCGGTTTTCATTTTATGCCCAGTTGCAAGTCTCATCCCAAACCATTTCGAGGACTCTTGGCAATTCCTCCTCGAGGCATAAAAGCCTAACAGAGCAACATTTTTGAGTTCCATGAGATTCTGCATGGACTAGGTGACCACATTGTCCATCTACCCCCGAGGTATGGTTTCGTAAATTGGACCCCTAAATCCAAATTTTGCATTGCTTCTTACTGAGAAAAGCACTAGTTATCAAAATCGATGAAAAAAACAACTTTCGAGGGGTTGGAACTGGGAGTAAGGGATGATATAGCTAAAATCCTATGCTAGGAATCCAACATAGATGACAGTTCCTCAATCCGAGTCTCGGTTTTCATTTTATGCTCAGTTGCAAGTCGCATCCCAAACCATTTCGGGGACTCTTGGAAATTCCTCCTTGGGGCATAAAATCCTAACATAGCAGCATTTTTGGGTTCCATGAGATTTTGCATTCTTTTTTAGGCATGGAATAGGTGACCACATTGTCCATCCACTCCCAAGGCATGGTTTCATAAATTGGACCCCTAAATCCAAATATTGCACTGCTTCTTATTGAGAAAAGCACTAGTTATCGAAATCGATGAAAAAAACAACTTCCGAGGGGTTGGAACTAGGAGTGCGTGGTGCTCTAGCTAAAATACTATGCCAGGAATCCAATAGAGTTGACGGTTCCTCAATACGAGTCTCGGTTTTTATTTTATGCCTAGTTGGAAGTTGCATCCCAAACCATTTCGAGGACTCTTGGCCAATTCCCCTTCAGGGCATAAAAGACTAACGAAGAAACATTTTTGAGTTCCGTGAGATGTTGCAAGATTGTTTAGGCATGGAATAGGTGACCAAATTATCCATCCACTCTCGAGGCATGGTTTTGTAAGTTGCCCCCTTAATCCAAATGCTGCATTGCTTCAAACTGAGAAACACACTAGTTCTCAAAATCAATGATTAAAGCAACTTCTGAGGCATGGAACCCATGAGTGAGGGGTTCTCTAGATGAAATCCTATCCCAGTAATCCATCGGAGTCACCAGTTCCTTAATCCGAGTCTCGATGTTTGTTATATGCCTAGTTGCAAGTCGCATCCCAAACAATTTTGGGGACTCTTGGCCAATTGCTCCTCAGGGTATAAAAACCTAATGAAGCATCATTTTTGAGTTCCATGAGATCCTGTAAGATTGTTTAGGTGTGGAATAGGTGACTATATTTTCCATCCTCTCCCGAGGCATGGTTTCATAAATTTTCCCCTTAATCCAAATGTCGGTTTGCTTCAAACTGAGAAAAACACTAGTTCTCAAAATCAATGAGTAAAGTAACTTTCGAGGCATGGCACCCATGAGTGGGGGTTTCTCTAGCTGAAATCCTATCCCAGGAATCCATCGGAGTTGACAGTTCCTCAATCTGAGTCTCCGTCTTCATTTCATGTCCAGTTGCAAGTCTCATCCCAAACCATTTCAGGGACTCTTGGCTAATTCCTCCT
>SNQJ01S0080600.1:40047-54751 GCA_010110895.2 Picea sitchensis | reverse complement strand
TCTCGATCCCCGATACAGAGTCAGGGATGACCATGGTCAGGTGTTGAAGGCCGTGAAGAGATTGGAAAGGACCTATGGATCGGGTTGTTGCAATAGCGTTTCCCAAGGGAATTCAAGGAGCCGTTTCGGCTCAGCAGAAAAGGATAAGGAAGGTAGGTGAAGCGTCGCGTCACCCATTTATTGCAGAGTATGGAGGTTCCGACCGAAGTTTACCTAGGAGGGTCCCTTTGTACCGATTGTCTGCAGAAAGGTCACACCGAGTCTTCAACTCGCCATGAGAGCCTGAGCACGCCAATTCAAACCAAGATCAACTAATTACTTAAAGATGATATCAAAGGAATAAATTTGTTATTATAACAACATTAATAAAATGAAAAGGCACATTGGTTCATTTATTATTTACAAAATGACACAATGGTTTAGTGTCATATACCTATTTGAAGACTATATAAACATAATAGGATGGTGAAAGGAAAGTGTCTCTGTGAGCTAATTCAAAATATCTAAACATAATAAGAGTCCAATGAAGAATTTGAAACTTGAAACATATACATGAAGTGAAGGTGGAAGGGAGGAGAAAGGGAGGATTGGATTCCTCTATAGGTTGGAGCTTGAACAATAGGGAGTTTCATCTTCCTCAAGTTGCTTGTTGAAAACAAAGGATTTGATTCCTCTACAGGTTGGAGCCTGATCTACAAGGAGTTACAGATTCCTCAAGTTGGTGATTGAAAATAGGGGATTGGTGTCTCCTTGAGTAGGTGCTCAAAAGAAGGGAGATTGGTGAATCCTTTATTGGTGCTCAAAAGAAGGGAGATTGGTGTCTCCTACAAGTTGTAGCTTGTAAAATAAATATAAATTTTATGACCGTTACATTTAAAATTCTATGTACTGTACTTTATTGTTGATTAATTGTTATGGTTAATAATTTTAATAATTAAAATTGATTAAAATTGTGAAAATGAAGCAATACAGATTCACTCTCTCCTCTCAGTATTGAAAAACATTTCAACAATTGATATTATAGAAGGTTCCTTCACCTCACTCTAACCACTTGAAGGTAGATTATGAGAAATCATAATGGATCAACAAGAAGGAATGTCCTCTAATAGAGAACCATTGTTCAAAGGAGATGATTATGCATTTTGGAGTATAAGTATGAGAAGTTATCTAATGGATCTTGGATGTGATGTTTGGTTATCTGTGGTAAATGGTTACAAAGCACCACCTACTTCACCTTCAGATGCTGCTGTAAAGAAACTATGTAATGATAATTCAAGGGTTGTTAATGCAATTCTTGGTGGATTAGCAAACTCTGTATTTGTGAAAGTGATGCATTGCAAATCAACAAATGAAATCTGGGACAAAATTAAAATCATCTTTGAAGGAGATGCCAAAGTCAATAAAGAAAAACTTCAAACATATAGAGAACCATTTGTAGTTATAAAGATGAAAGAGTAAGAAAACATTGCAGAATATATTCAAAGAGTGGATGAAATTGTCAATTCAATTAGATTTTGGGAGAAGATATAGAAGACAAAATTATTGTTCAAAAAGTGTCGAGATCATTACTAATGAGATATGATGTCAAGGTATCTACCTTGGAATATTGATAAAACCTTGACGAACTTTCAATGGATGAACTTCATGGGATTCTTATAGCCTATGAAATGAGAACATGGAAAGAAAGGCCATCAAAAAAGGAAAACAAATTCAAAGCCTCAAAAGAAACAAAGAACCATGAGAATGTGCCAAATGAAAATCACTTATACATATCAGATGAATAATATGCTAACTTTATAAAGAAACTCAATAAAGGGTGTGTGAAATACAAAGGGAAGCTACCCCTCAAATGTTTCAACTGTGGAAAAGTTGGGCATTTTACCTCCAAATGTCCCTAACACAAGCAAGAGGATAGTGATGATGAAGAAACTTATAACCGTAAATAACTTAAAAAGGTTAAAACTGGAAACAAGAAGAAATTCTACAAGAAAAATAAACTTTTACTCCAAAGAAGACAATAGTTCATTTGACATGAGTGAAGATGATGAGACATAACCTCTATTTATGGGATTAGAAACTTAAAATAATATTACTGAGGATAATACTGGAAACAATGAATTTGAAGGAGAAGTAGACCTTGAAGAATAACTTATTAGTGCTCTCGAAGAAGTGAGAAATATAAAAGGAAGAATAAATCATTAAGATAACAACTATTAGAATATGAAGAAGTGAAAACATCAAGAGGAAAGGAAGTTTCAAAAAAAATCAAGGAGACAAAACAAATCATTATTGACTTGACGACTCAACTCTAAGAATCCAAAATAATTGAAGAGGTCATAAGTAAACAACTCAATGAAAGGCAATGAGACTGTGAAAAGCTAGAGGCTGAAATTGTTTTTCTAAAAGGGTAACTTAAAAAGGGAAACAACCAATCAATATTTGAAAACAAATAAAAAATCTTGGATGATATTCTTAACAGTCAAATATTATCAAGCAATAAGACAATATTGGGTTATGATCAAAATAAATCTAACAAAGGATCTAACTCTACATCTCAGGAAACTGATAAAAATACAAAAGGTTATGCAGCTGCCCTTCAGATCTCTTTCAAAAAGGAAGAAAGAAAAATAAAGATTGGTTCTAATCAACAAAATCATGCTCTCCATTCAAAGGAAAATGAATATAGAAGGAATAGAACTACAATAAGAATTCCCCCAAAAATGTATCAACATCTCTTTCTTGGCTATTGCTTCTCTTGCAATAATTTTGGGCATAAAGCATTACATTGTAGAGCTTATGGAAAGAACAATCATAAGAGTGTTCAAAGATATGGTTATAATAACAACAAAAATAATAATAATCAAGGGAATATAAACTATAATTCATTCTCTCCATTACAAGATTACAATGTCGAATGATACAAATGCAACAATTATGGTCACAAAGCTAGTGATTGTAGACTACCACAACATCCTATGAAGACTTCCAACATTCAAGAAGAAAAGCATAAAAATACATGGAAAGTAAAGGAGACAGAGTGTAAGATAGACTTATATACTAAAAATAAAAGATTTCAATGGTATGTTGACAATGGATGTTAGAAGGATATGATAGGATATGAAGACAAATTCCTTAGTATGAAAAGGACATAAAAAGGAAGGGTTACATTTGGAGATGATGTCTCTACCAAGATACTTGGAAAGAGTACAGTCATTTTGGGAAATAAAAGAGCTAAAGCAGAAAATGTGCTATTAGTTGAGAATTTGAAGCCTAATCTCCTCAGTGTGAGCCAAACATGTGATCAAGAACACATACTCATATTTGACTCTAAAAAATCTGAAATTATAAAAGAAGGTTCAGGAAAATTAGTGGCTATTGCACCAAGGAAACCAAGCGATGTATATATCTTAAACATATAACAAGAAGAAAAATGTTGCATGGGTCAAGTAGATGAAAGTTGACTATGGAACAGAAGAATGGGACACGTAGGCTTTGATAATTTTATAAAAGTTAGTAAAAAGGAAGCTGTGAAAGATATGCAAAATATTATAAACCTTCAAATTATGTTTGTAAGCACTTCCAACATGGAAAGAAGACAAAAGTAAGATTAAATAAAAAAGAATACTCTACAACAAAACCATTAAAACATGTTCATATTGACCTCTGTGGACCTACCAGAAATAAAAGCATACAAGGCAAACATTACTTCATCTTATTCATTGATGACTATACAAGAATGAATTGGGTATCCTTTCTCAAAGAAAAATCATAAGCATTTGAAAATTTTAAAATATTCAAAGAACATATTGAAAAAGAGATTGATATCAAAATCAAGTGCCCAATATTAGATAATGGAGGGGAATTTACCTCAAATGAGTTCAACAAGTTTTGTGAAACTCATGGAATTAAAAGACACTTTTTAGCTCCAAGAACTCCTCAACAAAATGGAGTTGCTGAAAGGAAAAATAAATTTGTTCAAGAAGAAACTAGAACTATGTTAAATGAATCCAAAATCCCATATATATATATATATATTGGAGAGAAGCAATGTATACAACTGTATACACACTCAACAAAACAAAACATAGAGTCAACCATGACAACACACCATATGAGTTGTGGTTTGGCATACCAACATCAATCAAACACTTTAGAGTCTTTGGGAGAAAATGTTATATAAAGAGAAATGATGATAACCTAGGAAAATTTGACTCCAGATCCGATGAAGGTATATTTATTGGTTACTCTTCCAACAAAAATTCCTACAGATGTTATAACCTGAGGCTGCACAAATTTGTGGAAAGTTAAAATGTAAAAGTGGATGATCTAAAATCAAGAAGAATAAAATATCAATATAATTCATAACTTGGTGAAAGAAGAAGAGATAATTATGATGAAGAAGAAACTAAAGAAACACAAGAAGAAGAATCACAAAGTGAAGAAGAAGAAGAATCCCCAAGACAAGATACAAAATCACCATCAAGGAGAGTATAAATAAATCATCCTAAACGTCATATCCTTGGAAACAAAAGTTCTTGAGTTGAAACAAGAAGAAAACTAACATATGAATCAGAACAAGCATTTATCTCCCTAATAGAACCCAAAACATTTGCAGAGGCCAACAAAAATGAAGACTGGATCTAAGCCATGAATGAAGAGCTTGATCAAATAGAGAAAAATCAGACCTAGGAGCTTGCCCCACGACTAAAAGACAAAAATGTGGTAGGGACCAAATGGATTTTTAAAAATAAATTTAGTGAATATGGTCAACTTATAAGGAATAAATAAAGAATGGCATGCAAAGGATATTCTCGAGTAGAAGGGATTGACTTAGAGGAAAATTCCCCCCCAATAGCCATATTAGAAGCTGTCAGAATTCGTTTGGCATTTGCATTTTTTAAAAACTTTAAAATATATCAAATGGATGTCAAATCAACATTATTAAATGTAAATTTAGAGGAAGAATTTTATATAGAACAACCTGAAGGATTTATGTTATCAGAAAATCAAGAATTTGTTTGTAAATTAAAGAAAGCATTGTATGGTCTAAAACAAGCTCCCAGAGCATGGTTTTCAAGACTTGATAATCATCTACAACAAAAAGGATACAAAAGAGGAGCTACTGACAACAATATTTACACTAAATTGAAAATCAAAATATGATTATTTTTTTAGTATATATGGATGATATCATCTTCGAAAGTAATTTAAATCCTCTAAGCAAGCAATTTGCTACAAAAATGAAAAAAGAATTCRAAATGTCGATGATTGGTGAACTGAATTTTTTCTTGGGATTACAAGTCCAACAATCAAACAAAGGCATATTCATATATCATATAAAATACATTAAAMAAATGTTGAGGAAATTTCAAATGGAAGATTGCAAACCTATGAGCACACCTATGATTAGAAGATGCAAACTAAGAAAATATGATGAATCACTAAAAGTGGACCAAACCATGTACAAAAAATTGATTAGTAGCCTACTATATGCAACAACAACAAGACCAGATATCATGCAAGTTGTAGGATTAGTGTCTAGATTTCAATATGCACCTAAAGAGACACATATGAAGGAAATTAAAAGTATTTTTAGATATCTCAAAGGCACCCTGGATTTTGGATTATGGTATCCAAAAGAAAAATACTTCACATTAACTGCATATACTGATGTATATTGGGCAGGAAGTATTGATGTCAGAAAAAGCACCAGTGGAGGATAATTTTCCCTAGGAAAATGTCTTTTGTCATGGCTAAGTAAAAATAAACCCTCGATATCACTATCTACAACAAAAGATAAATATATTGTTGTTGCCTCTTGCTGCACTCAAGTAATTTGGATGCAACAAACTCTAGAAGAATTACAAGTAAAGTGTGATCATCCAATTATTATTAACTATGACAATACTAGTGTTATAAACCTTTATAAAAATCTTGTCATGTACTAAAAAACCAAGCATATCCCAATTAAAATTCATTTGATAATGGAACACATTTCTCTAAAAATTGTTAAAGTGGAATATGTGGATACTAAAGAAAAAATTACAGATATATTCACAAAATCTCTTCCCAAAATTACTTTTGAAAAACTTAGACAAAAATTGGGGGTAATCTCAATATCTAATTAAATTTCACAAGCTTCATCAGAAAAGGAGTACATGGACAGGGGGAGTATAACCTCAGGGGGAGAAAAGAAATATCCCTTCTGCCATTGCTATCAAAGGGGGAGAATAAACAATAAAACCTAGTTAAGATTGAAAATGTTTTTTTACTTTGTTTACATCAATGCCAAAGGGGGATAATGTTGGACATGGTGTTATGGTGTTGTAATTGATGTCAAATAAAGGTCAATATGATCAATGTTGGACATGGATTTATGTTGTTGGCATTGATGTCAAAGAGGGATAATATGGTATTGTCATTGAGACAAAATGTTGGTATGTCATTGATGTCAAAAGGGGTCAATATGGTATTGACAAACCCATGCATTGACAAAATATTATGCATGAATTGATAACATATGGGTATGAATATACAAATATGAATTGGAAATATTGGTAACAAACCACTGTGCAAATATGAATTTCATATGCATAAAAGACTAATGCTGGGTATGAATCTACAAATTCTAAAATGTAATACAGTGGTGGATTAATAATGTGAAAAGTAATGACATTTACTTTGGAAATGCAATGAAAATAATCTTTTTGGTATTTACTTTCCAAGCTTGGATACACCATACAACAACAAAATATAACTCTAATTGAGGAAAACAATGAATAATGACAAGTAGAGATACAATTGTAATTGGTTGCATCTTCACAGTTATGCTTGTTGGCATCTTCACAGATTGAGTGTGCTTGTCATTGATGGAAAGATCAGAGTATGCGTTGATGGAACAAGAACAACAATGATGTTGGCAGAGCAATGTTGACAGGGTTATAGGCAGAGTGTGTATTGCAAACAAAACAATGAATACATAGAAGAGAAAGCCTAGAAGAGATAGCGCTTTGCGCTTTATAGAAGTGTAGATGAGGTCCAAATCATCAGGACTCACAGAAGGATCAAAGGTTGAGGCCTTTGGCACTTAGAAATTCTTCCAAGTCGGGAGGAATGAAACTCAGGAGGAGGAGTGATGTGGGCCGTCGATCGTGGATCAAGGAGCACCATGGGCCATTAGATTAGATTCCAGTGACCAGAGGAAGCACAAATGTGGAGATCAGATCGCAGCCGTTGATCTGAGTGTGTAGAACAACAACTATTGGATCCTAAGGAAAGTGCACGAGACAAGTTCCGAAGTCATTGGAACCATCCATCGTCCAAAGGACACATGGAAAAATATCATCATTTCATTGACTGAAAGGTCAAAGGAAGGAGGTGCTCTAACCCCTCAAACTTGCGATATGCGAAGTCGCGAAATGACTTAAGCCATAGGATCCAGAGGACATGTGGTGAAAGATCATCATTTCGCTGACTAAAAGGTCAAAGGAAGGTGGTTCTCTAACCCCTTGAACTCATGATATGTGAAGTCACGAAATGACCTTAGTCGTTCGATCTAGAGGACACATGGCAACAGATGAGAAATTTCGCAGAATTGTGAATCGGGAGAACTACGTCGAGAATCTCGCAGAGATCGCAAAACACGAAATACCGATGAGATCTGGATTGTTGAACCACAGAGGGTTGTGGGCCATTGATATGGAGAAGGCTTTGGAGAATCAGGACTTGGAAGAATGGAGGTGCTCTAACCTTTGACATCGTGAAATGCAAAATCCTGAAATGAAAAAAGTGATCATATCCATTGCTCGAGGAAGCATTCTAGACCGTTGATCTGGCACGATGAAGAATGAAGTCATAATTCACGAAAGTGAGATCTGGATCGTTGGATCACTGAGGAGCGTGAGCCATCAATTTGGCACCCATGGATATTGGGAGTTCGGGAATCTGGAGCACAGAGGAAGTTGTTTTCCAAAGTCGAGAAATGCAAAGTCATGAAGTTGATCTGAGTCGTTGATTACAAGGGAATCGAGGACCGTCGATCTAGTCTCGAGAAATTCATCGATTCAGGGATCGGGAATTTGGAGATGGTAGGTGAGAGAATTCAAAAAGTTCGCAATGTCCTGAAGTATGAAATCGTTAAGCGCTTGTTGGCATAGGACTATGGTCATAGCTAGTGGTCACATTAGCGGAAGAGAAGGAAAGGAGCTACCGGTGCTAGGCTCCATTTCGGAGTTTCGCGAATTGGGAAAACCAAGGTGACTCACAGTTGATCACCCAAAATGAGAAATCGTGAAATGGCTATTGGTTAGGCACTTGGTCACCGTCGATGGTCATGTGAAAGGAAGGGGCTTAGCTAGAAGAGCTAGCGCCCATTGTGCAGTTTTTCGCAGAAATGGAAAAAGGTGCCAAGAGCATGAGCACACGAAGGATCTTTGGGGAATTTCCATAAACCATTGATTATTTCTACACAGAGAATTTGAAGAGGTTTCAGGGTGATCGACAGAGAAGACAAAGAGTCTTTACTGCAAGAGAGGCTAAGGAATTTTAGTATAACAGGCACTGATGATGATCTCACAAGCAACATAAATGCTAGAGAAGATGAAGAGTCTCGAGGTATCTATTAGTGGTATGAATACTCATCATAGAGATGATAGATAGATGGAAAAGTGTTGAAGACTATAGATGCCAGAGAAGACAAAGAGTCTCGGCATAACAACCATGAATGAAGAACAGACTCAGTGTAATTGCCAGAGGGGACGAAGAGTTAGTTGTATGATTTGGCAGAGGAATTGGGATTATAAATATATGTAGAACATAGAAGAGGAAGTTGTTGTTGTGGAGAGTGATTCAAGCGGTTAAAATCATACCATGTGAAACAGCTAAAGGATAGAGAAGAGGTGTAGCGCATAGAATAGAAATGGATATCTAAGAAAGAAAGAGAAGGCCAAGGTTCGCGTGCTAGAGACAGAGAAAAGGAAAAGAAATCTCAAAGAAGAATGCGAATAGGAAGACACTAATGTAGGCAGAGAATATCAGTGCATCAGTATAGTGATGAGACTGGTAAGCTATATATAAACATTGTATCACTTTAATAAGTTTTAGTAATGAAGTTTTTATATTTTAGGGTGCTTGGGAGGTGCTTGGGAGGATTGGTGTCCTTAGAGTTTCAAGTGGGTGCTTGAAGAAAAGGGAGTTGTAGCTTCCATTTGGTTACAACCAAAAAATCTAGGGTGGCAGGGTGGTGCAAGGGAGAACTATTGTTCTCTGTTATATAGGTTGGTGCCTATGTGACTGGAAGTTGGTGCTTCCATCCAGTTGGTGATGGAACACTCAGGGATTTGGTGCTTCCTTCTAGTGGGTACTAGAGAAACCAGAGATTTGGTGTTCTCAGCAAGTTGCAACTTGAAAGACAGAGGTGGTAGCCTCACAATGAGTTGGTCATCATAAGAATGATAATGTAAAGAAAATAAAGATTACTTATCATATCAAGAAGAAGAGGTTTTTCCCTTTATGGGTTTCCTCAGGAAATATCTGTCTCTGTGTATTTCATGTGTGTGTTTGATGTTTAATATTCTAGTGCTTACTTCCCTGTATCATTGTGATCGTGATTGAGTGTTCTATGAAGAGTTCAACATGGGCATAATTGTTTAAGAACAATAACAACTGATTCACTCCCCCTCTCAGTTGTCCAACATTTGGTATCATAGCAGGTTCCTTTTATCTAAAGGTAGATCAATAAGCTTAAACATGTCAAGCCATGAAGGATATTCAACCAATAAGGCCCCCCTGTTCAATGGAACAAAATTTTCCTTCTGGAAAGTTAAGATGAGAACTCACATAATGGATTTAGGTGCAGATGTCTGGGATGTGGTAGAGAGTGGTTATGTAAAGCCAGTTGTACTATCTAATAAGGATGACAAGCTAGAGTTCAGCTCCAACGCTAAGGCTATGAATTCTATTTTGAGTGGGCTTGCAGAAGCATAATTTGTAAAAGTTATGCACTTAGAAACTACCAAATAAATGTGGGACAAACTCATTAGCAGTTATGAAGGTAATGAGAAGGTAAAGGACGCCAAGCTTCAAACCTATAGAGTATAGTTTGAACAACTAAAGATGAAAGAGGATGAAACTGTTGGTAAGTACTTTCTGAGAGTTCAAGAACTAGTAAATGCAATGAAAGCACTTGGTGAAAAAATTGAGGAACCCTCTTTAGTTCAGAAAATTTTGAGATCTCTACCAGATAGGTTCAACTCGAAGGTGTTTGTTATAGAAGAACTTAATGATCTAAAATATTTTTATTTTGGTCAACTTCTAGGAATGTTGACTTCATATGAAATGAGGATAGGTAAAGATAAACCCACCTCTATAGAAGCATCATTTAAAGTAGATAAGGATGAGGATTCTAAGCCTGATGAAATTGAAGAAAAAATTGTAAGAAGACTAAAGAAAGGATCAGGCAAGTATCAAGGCAAGTTTCCCTTCAAGTGTTTTAACTATGGAAATATAGGTCACTTTGCATCTAAGTTTCCACACAAGAAGCAAGATCAGAATTCTGAAGGTGAAAAGAAGTACAAATCCAAAAGATTTGTTACAAATAAAAGTTTATGCGTAAATAATGATGACTCTTCATAAGACACAGATAGTGACTCTTCCTGTGAAGATAAGGTAAATTAATTCATGCTTATGGCCAAAGAGGATTATGATAATAAAAACACACTAAGTGATGCTAATTATGAAGAAGTTGTGGTTGATAAGGAAGGTGAACTAATAAATGCCTTAGAAGAAATTGACAGACTCAGACTCGAGAAAAGAAAACAAAAACAGTTGTTGATGTAGTTTGAAAATAATGATGAAGACTTTTCCCTGCTAGAGGTGGAGTTAGAAGAGGCAAAGAAAATAGAGGACATTCTAAAACAACAATTATCAGAGAAGAAGGCAAGATGTGAAGCCTTGGAGGAAGAGGTAGTAAAGACCAGAAAAGAGATGGAGAAGTTCAAAGCATTGTATCTCCAAAATCTCCAAAAGCATTAAAGCCTCAAAAGGATTAACCACCATTCTGAATCAGCAAAAGAATCCAAATTTGAAAATTGGTTTGGGTTATGAAGAAGGATCAAGTTGTAGTCAGCCAAGCAACAAAGATTCCATCAAGTTTGTCAAATCTACATTCATTGACAACAACAAATATGGAGAAATAGAGGAAGATAATTAGTCGCCAAGGAAGAGTGAAAGAAAGTGACCTGCTCAAAGAAGACCACCATTTTCCAGGTACAAAGGATTTTTCTATGGATATTGTTTTTCTTGTTCTAACTTTGGTCACAAAGCTATAAACTGTTCTTTAATATTTATATGTGAGCAATCAAAACTATAAGGAATAGGTATCTACCACAACAAAGAATGAGACAACCAAGTAACAAACAATCACAGACTATGAATCGTGTGATGGCTGGAAAAAGAGAACAGGTTAAGCATAACAATCATTATGATCCTTTATTCAATGAACCAAAATGTTACACCTGCCATAATTTTGGACATAAAGCTACAGATTATCGCTTAAGGAACTACGAGCCAGATTTGAATCCTTCTGCTGAAAATGTCAAGGTTTGGAAGAAGAAATAAAATGACAAGTGTGGACTAGTTCTTTCAACTCAAAGACAAAATAAACCATGGTATATTGACAGTGGATGATCCAAACATATGACAGGAGACAAAGGTAAGTTTCTATCTCTAAGTGAAATAAATCAGGAAATGTAACCTTTGGAAATGATTCTCCAGGTAAAATCAAGGGTAAAGGAATGGTAAGTTTAAGTAATGGAAAAGGAAAATCTCAGGATGTTCTGCTTGTAGATGGGATGAAACATAGTTTGCTCAGTGTAATTCAAATGTGTGATAGAGGATTTGAAGTGGTGTTCACTTCCAAGGATTACAAGATAAAGTCTGTAAACTCAAGACAAGTTGTGGCTAAAGGCATAAGGACAGATAACAATGTATATGTGCTGAAAGAAGATAGAGAAGAGTGTCATCTAAGAAAACATGATAAAAGCTAGTTATGGAATAAGAGACTTGGACATCTAAACTTTGACCACTTAATCAAGCTAAAAAATCTCGAGGAAGTAAAATTTCTTCCAAGAATATCAAAGCCACAAGATTCTGTGTGTAAACCCTATCAGGTAGGAAAGCTAACCAAGACATAGTTTAAATCCAAGATCTCTACTTCAATAGAGAAACCACTCCAATTAGTTCATATGGATTTATGTGGACCATCAAGACAAGAAGGCATAGGGAAGGAAAATGTTTTTATACTAATCATTGACGATTACTCCTGACTTACTTGGGTTGCTTTTCTCAAAGAAAAAGATGAAGCATTTGAGAAATTTAAAATATTTAAGGCTTTAATTGAGAATCAAACATGCAAGAGGTTAAAGGCAGTAAGATCAGATAGAGGAGGAGAATTTTTGTCAAGTGATTTCAAGGAATTATATGATAAACACGGGATCAAGAGAGAATACACAATCCTAGGAACTCCACAACAAAATGGAGTAGTTGAGAGGCAAAACAGAACCGTGCAGCAAATGGCCAGATCAATGATGAATGAGAAGAACATTGGTCAAACCTATTGGGTAGAAGCAATACACACAACAGTCCATGTTCTTAACAAATCCCACCTGAGACCACATAGTGAAAAAACACCTTATGAACTGTGGTTTGGAAGACCTGCTTCAATCAAACACTTCAAAGTATTTGGGAGTAAGTGCTACTTAAAAAATAATAATGAGAACCTTGGAAAGTATGATGATAGGGCTGATGAAGGAATATTCTTAGGGTATGCTACAAATAGTAAAGGATACAGATGATATAATAAGAGGATGCATAAATTGGTTGACTGTATTGACATAAAAGTTGATGAAGGAATTCCAGTAAGAGAGGTGAACAATACTGAATCAACAACAAAGGATATAGATGAATTTGAAGTTGAATAGGTCTAAGAATCAGAACGAGAAGACTCTGAGTCAAATGAAGATGAAAATACTCAGGTAAACTCAAATTAGTAGACATCATCAAATTCTTCCTCTAGAATTACTCAAAAGAATCATCCTGCAAGTTAGATAATTGGTGAAAAATACAAAGGTGTACAAACCAGGAGAAGGATAATCAAAAACATTGAGAAATCACATATATCCTTCATATCCATGGTGGAACCCAAGAACTTCAATGAGGCCAGTAAAGACATAAATTGGTTAAAATCAATGAATGAGGAACTTGACCATATTGAAAAGAATGACACTTGGGAACTCGTTCCTAGGCCAACAAATAAAAATGTAATAGGATCAAAATGGGTCTACAAAAATAAGATGAATGAGAAAGGAAATATTGTAAGAAATAAAGCTAGATTGGTTTGCAAAGGATACGCTCAAATAGAAGGACTGGACTTTGATGAAACATTTGCACCTGTAGCAAGATTAGAAGCTATTAGAATGTTTCTTTCCTATGCTTGTCATAATAAGTTCAAAGTCTATCAAATGGATTTCAAGTCAGCTTTTCTAAATGGAGATCTAAAAGAAGAAGTCTATATGGAACAACCATAGGGTTTCCAACTGTCATATAACCTTGACTTTGTCTGCAAGCTGAAGAAAGCCTTATATGGGTTGAAACAAGATCCTTGTGCCTGGTATCACAGTCTGGATACATATCTTCAAGACAAAGGGTTTAAGAGAGGAAAAATTGACAACAATCTATATATCATAACAGAGGGTAATGATTTGCTCATTGTGTTGGTCTATGTAGATGACATCATCTTTAGTAGTAATAATGCTTCACTTGTAAAATGGTTTACTTCTATCATGCAGTCTGAATTTGAAATGTCTATGATAGGGGAACTGCCATTTTTTCTTTGCCTACAAATTACTCAGAGGTCTGAAGGAATGTTTCTTTCTCAAGAAAAATATCTAAGGGAAATATTGAAAAGCTTTCAAATGGAAGATTCTAAACCTATGAGCACACCTATGGTCACTGGATGTAAGTTAAGCAAGGATGATGACTCACCTGATGTTGATTAGAGTTCATATAGGTCTATGATAGGAAGCTTGTTGTACATAACAACATCTCGTCCAAACATAATGCATGTTGTTGGAATCGTAGGAAGGTATCAGGCCGCACCCAAACAGAGTCATTTGTTAGCTATCAAAAGGATATTCAGATACCTTAAAGGAACAATGGACTATGGCCTATGGTATCCTAGGAATCAAAATTTTCAACTACCAGTCTATTTAGATGTTGACTAGGATAACTGTGTGGATGAAAGGAAAAGAACGAGTGGAGGTGCATTCTTCTTAGAAGATTCTCTAGTAGCATGGTTGAGCAAGAAGTAAGTTTCCATTTCCTTATCAACTATAGAAGCTGAATACATTGCAGCTGCCACCCGATTTACCCAACTATTGTGGTTGATTCAGACACTTGTAGACTTGGGGATAAATTATACTTCACCGATTCAAATCCATTGTGATAATACTAGTGCAATTAGTGTGTCAAAGAATCCTTTCTTCCACTCCAAGACCAAGAATATACCCATCAAGTATCACTTCTCGAGGGAACAGGTAACCAACTCTATGGTTTCTGTGCATTATATCCCATCCAAAGATCAGATTGTTGATATCTTCACTAAACGGCTTGCACAAGCTCAGTTTGAGTATCTATGCCAGAAGTTGGG
>SNQJ01S0080600.1:4389-15158 GCA_010110895.2 Picea sitchensis | reverse complement strand
GAAGACCTTGTTCTTTACATATTTTGAATACTTTGTTCTTTTAGGGTGAGAAAAAAACCATTGTGAAGATATCTACTACTCACCTTGGAAACTTCGCTATGATAAGGTACATGAATTTCATTTATTATTAATCTCTCATGTTGAAGGATGGCTCCATGTTCATTTCATGAAGTGTACAAATATTTTGACGTCAAGGATATCCATGGGTATCCTAATCAATGTCAACCAAAATGGTGGGAGAATTTACCCAAATTTTATGGTGACCAATCATTGGCCATCTCAAATGGGTAAATGTTTTGAAGCATCTTAGAAGGGTCAAAGTGGAACATGAATATGTGATGTTGAAGGTTTTTGTTTTGTCTCTTGGAGCAAAAAGGGATTGGATGGTGCATTCTTTCAAACCAAAGAGTATACCTTCCTTTGCAGTTTTCATTGAACAATTTCTCAAGCACAAGGGTCCAAAATATCATAATTTCAAAGACACATACCAAGAGTTGTTGACATCCCTAGAGGTGGAAGGTCTACATCGTCTCTTTGAAGGAGGCATTGTCTTAAAGGGTGATGTTATTTTTGTTGAAGAGATGACCCTTTTCTAAGAAAATGGAGAGGTTAGCACCCCTAGCCACGTAACAGGTGTAACATCCCACTCTTGCACGCACCTAATGTGACTTATTCTTTGAGGACACTTGCGTGTAAGTGATCCCGTTCATTATATGAATATTTGCTTCACTTATGGATTCTGATGATGATATTGTGGATTATGATGTTATGTTATGCTATTTATGTATAGACAGGTAATATTGACTAATTTCTCCTGAGTGTGTAGGACTCTTTCCATATTGAGGATGTTGATGGCATCGATGGACCTCCTTGGACTCCGGATCGAGTCAGGGGGTGGACTGTATATGGTTTGAGTATTTCTATTATTGCATGTGTGACATATGAATGGGTATATTATGATGTTGTTTATGGATCATTGACATGTTTCATTGATGGATGCAAGTTGACAATTTCTTTCTAATCAGAATCGCATTAGGAGTAAAGGGGCCATGCACAACAAACAAAGATATTGAGGGAGAGGTGTGGCAACATCCTTGCCACAACATACTAGCACTCTTGTCGTGGCTCGAACTATAGGTTAACGATTACCTAGTTCAAGATATCCATGATGTCATGAGGGAATACTTAGACAGTCGCTCACTAACATTCTAAGGGGCGTGCAATAAGGCAGGGTCCTTATTCCTTAGAGGCCCTTAGTCTCTCATAAGGTCTCTCGATGGAGTATTGACTCCAAGGGTTGGAAAAATACCAAAATCAGTTAAAAGGCGATGGCACCCTTGGAGAACGTAGTGTGTCTTGAAGGTCACGTCGCATAAATGAAACTTGAATAAAGGAGAGTGGGACCCTTGGAGCACGTAGTGCATCTTGAAGGGCACATCGTGATTTGTTTTTAACACTAGTGAGACAATGAACCTAGGTACCTAGAAAAACAATATCTTATTTTGACATGGTCAACCTTAAAATAAATGTTGTATGAGTAAAGTTTAATAATTATTAAATTTCCCTTAAAAACAATTTTTCTAAGCCTAGCTTAAATTAGAGTGTAGGTCTAAATGGGGTATGAGGACTAAAATAGAAAATTAATTAATCAATTAATAAAAGGGGGATGAATACAAATCAAATCTAGAATTTCAAGGAGAAATAATTTATCTAAAATTAATTGTTGTTTATGTGAAAAACTTCCTAAATTATAACTTAGAAAAAAAGGGAAATTAAATGCAAAAAGAAATGTGGAACATAGAAAGGAATCTAGTCTATAGGAATTTCCAATTTAGAAATAAACTAAGCTTTAAGAAAGGCATCAATCATTAAAGGAAATTGAGGGAATAAAGGGACAGAAATGAGAGTTTTTAGGAATGCTTTTAGTTGGATGAGGGAAATTGGCAATAAATTTAATTGATTAAAAGGAATTTTTGGTGCAACTAAGGGATCGGGTGACAAGTGTATGGGGGAGAATATCACCTAATAAAAAGTTAATAAAAATAATTCAACGTGCAACTCTATAAAAGTAATGGAGAGGAGAGGAAGGGGACCACGACTGGTATGCGTAAGGTTATGCTGCCATATTTTTCTTGACTATTTTTTCTTGTGGGAGTTGGGATACCCAACTCAGATAGAGAGTGGTAGCTCGACCTTGCAAAGCGAGTTGGGAGCTATCTTTTCTTTGGTTTGTGTGTGTGACCCATTTGCAACTCGGGGGGCTCAAGGGGAAGAAGAGTACCCCTAGCGTTGGTTGGGAGGTACCAGGGAGGTCTCAACGATTAGCAAGAAGGAGCAAGGAGGAGTGTCAGTTCACAGAGAACATCGCCAAGCCCAGATTTATCAGTTATGGTATTTCTCATCGATTTGATTGTAAAGGATTGGTTTATGCATACTATAGTATTCTTTTAAATTTTAGTAACTGTATTAAATATGATATCAAATTTGTTGATTTACTGATGTTGTGAGATATGGATCTGGGTTCTAGCATGGCTACCCTCAATTTATCTGAATGCGTGAAGTTTTATCCATGGTCCTGCTTAAAATTGAAGGGATTCTGACACTCTAGTTAAGGGGAAAATTGTGTTGTAATTATGGAAAAGAGGGGTATATGGATTTAACTATTGTAGTAATTGTAATGGTTTTTCTTTTATCCCTGCTCAATGGTTCAACTTTACCTCTGCTAAGTGATTTAATTTTCTATTCTCAATTTTTTTTTTGTCTCTGCGTTTTCCACCTCCTTGGCATTTTACATTAACACTGGATTGTTAGCTCTTCAATATCGAATGGCGGATGGCCATGGTGTATCTATGGATTTTTTCTGAAAATGATAGGGATTTCTTCAAACCCTAATGGAGAAGTTTCCTGGATCTCACGTCTGGGTCGATGCAAGAAAATTGCATCTTCTCTCTGCTTTTACCTAATGTTATCTCTGCATCATCCTCTTTTTACTTCAACAATTTTAACATTGATTTTACTCAACGAATTTACTCTCTTTTGATAAGAAAGGTCGATCTATCTGGGTAATCTACTCACTCACTTCTCGGGTGACTTCACAGTCGTATTACTACTCATCCTTGCTCAAAGAATGCTTCTTAATGCTCAACATCCTTCATTCTAAAATTTTCATTGTGTTTTTTTGGGAGCGCCTTAGCTCTACATGTCACCCCCATACCCAACAATTTCTATTTTATTGCTATGATTTTACATGGAAAACCCTGCGCTATGTCTACTTCTTCCCTCAACGAACTGATCTTGTTTTTATGCATATGTTTTTCTTCAATTTCTCTCCTAGACTTCTTAAGGAGGGACTGTGGTTTTTTCCATTGGAATCTCTGTGCATTAGAAAGAATTTTTTCTCAGCATTCCCTTCCTTTTGTGTACTTTCAATGTGAAGATCGAATCCCCAGACAGACTGATGAAATCATGGTAAAGGGGCGGTGTAGACACAGGGGAAGACCCAGGGTTCAACGCTACAACAACACACCAACAAAACCCTAACTACCGTCCCTTTCGACAACACCTGCGAAGCAGATGAAGTCTCACTTGAGGTAGAGGCAGGGGTGGTTGCAGGACTCAGATGTATGCAACCTTAGCTGGGACATAGATCTATGATTCTAACACTTAAAAAAGCACTCAGTAGTTAACATTCATCAATATTTAGTCTTAGTTACAATGCAGTTAAACCCTAATTACAGAGCATCACAGTATTCAACCAGATCTAGCATCTAGCAACACTTAGCATGACAAAACAGATCAACTCTAGAAGATTCAAGCACTAAGCACATGTATGTAAGTCAGATCCAACATCCATCCATATTATTAAGCACTAAGGATCAACAAATCATTCATCTATATTAAAGCACTAAGAAAATAAATACATAAACACATCAATACATCGCACAAAGCCTAACAACATAGCATGTATGTTGGTCACCCCCATGCTAGGGCTACACCCACCAATTCTTTGTCTTATTTATTATCTTCTTCAATCGGTTACATGCATAGAGCCTCAACCCTACTTCGTAGAGTACATGGGGTCTACGCAGCTTTCTAGATCCTCCTTCCCCAAGTATATCTAAGCACACAACCTTCCACAGTCTCTTACAATGACTTTCACTTAGCTCTGCAAGTCTCACATAGTATGCACCAAAGCACTTACAACTCTTGATCATACATACCCAACTCTAGCACTTAGCCATTCGTACTCACTACATCACCTTAACATCTATTTATACATACCAAATAGGCCTAAGCATGTGTAAACCCATGGGCCGACATTCCCATACCCGTTACATAATCCCAAATCCCAAAAAGGGCCCTAAAAGGGGCCAAGATCCAATGATCTTCACTTTGTCTTGCACTCCACCTTAGACATCCTGTCGAAGTTCCAAAATCAGGTCAAACATGACCAAGAATCCTCAAAACTTGGTCAAGGGCCAACAAGCCCCCAAAACTCACCTGTGACTCGTCCCGAGTCACTCTCATCTGAATAGTTCTGCTTCAAAATCCTCGAGCTTGGATCAAGATGCTTCAACTTGATGTTGTGCCATGCCCTCTTGTTCAAAAAACTCTTGTATGATTGCTTCATTGACAGGTTCCTCTAGGCATTGTTCAACAGTAGTGACGACTTGCTCCAGTTCCGCTCCTCGACCTTCGATCTCTGTGAACAGTTGGTAATCCTTATCCTATATAGGTTAGAACCTATGAGTCACTTCCATGAATTTTCTCTAGATAGTTTGGACCTGTTGTTGGGAAGAGCGTTTCTCCTAGGATCGCTTCATTCTTTCTGCAATTGACAGGGGCTTCAACTGTGCCTTTATCGTTTCTGCTTGATACTTCACCTCTTGGAGCTACGACTCCAGTGCCTTTAGTTTTGGATTCTTAGTGAGTTTCTCATAGGTCTGGGAACTGTGATAAGTTATTTTCTTACATTCCATGGCAAGGGCCTTTATTCTCTCAATTGTGCTTCGAGCAGTTGCTTCTCTTTGGTCCTTCACATCCTACAGGGTGTTGGGAACTGTGCAGAGCTCTAAGTTTGTTACTCATTTTTGTAGCTTATGGATAGCTTCTGCAAGATACTCTACTTGATGTGTCACTTGGTATTCTTCTTGTGGCTCTAAGCCTATCACAAATCAGAGGGATTTGTTGACTGCTTCTTTCACTTCAAGTTTCTCTACGAGTAACTATTCATTTTCTTGTTGCATCTGTACTTTATCTTCTTCAAAATTTGCCTGGAGAGAAACCTTCTCCTACTCTGCAACTCTACGTTGTTCTACAAGTATGCCTTTCACTTACTTCAAGGCTTGGGTGGCTTGTTCTATTTCTTCTTTAGTGCGATGAAGGCGAGATTTGACCGCATCAACTAGTCAGTGGAGTTGGGCTAGCTCATCTCCCAATTCTGGTTCTCTTGATGGCAGGGGCGCAATGGAGACTGTGCGGCTGGACTAAAGGGCCTGTTGTACCCCTCAGAGTTCAACCTCAATTCTATCATACATTTCCTCCTTCTTGGCTTCTTATTTCTCCATGATTTCTAGTGAAGCGTTGTTGAGAGCTGCGATGATGAAGTCAAAATCATCGGCAGTAAGCACAGTCTTAATCTTGGTCATGGTGGCTTTCGATTTCTTCCGGGAAGAAGGTTTCAGGGGAGAAACCTTCATCTTATTTAGGGGATCAAACTCGTCTCTGGGCGATGTTACTTCTTCTGGATTTTGTTCATCTCCTTTTCAATTTAGTTCTTTTACTTTTTCATCACCCCCTCAGTCAGGTGATACTGAAGAAATATTTCCTAAGGTACTGCTTAAATCTTGGACCTCTTCAGTCATCTTCATTCTGCTGGGCCCAGGCGTATCATGTTCTTTATGCATGGTCTCTGGGTTGTCAGGGTCAGACATCTTTGCAGAGTCTGCGGGAATAAGGAGGTCTGCGGATGAGTCCTTAGTGATATCCTCCAGGTCTTCTTCCGTGAGCTTCTAGTACGACTAAAGTTTCTCCTTATGTTCATCATCTCGCATTGTTATGTAGATGAAGTGTTGATCTATGCAAAACTTCATCAGGGGTTGGAACCTATGTAGTGTGTTCAGAGTCATGCGAGGTTCATCTTTGGTGGCTCTCTTCAGTTGCAGGTAATAGGTGTGAAAAACAACATTCGACTGCCACTGTTTGTTCATATCACTCGAGAACCAAAGGGTAGTGAAATTCACAACAAGAGGCTCGAATGGTTCAATATCTAGGAAGGTCGCACTTTTCGGCATCCCCCAGGCAACAAAGGCGATGAGGATCAGGCGCCAGCTAAAGTGAAACTCGTAGCCATGATCATGGGCTTCACGGTAGTCTAGTTCCATTTGATTAACTAGGTACTTCACCTCGTTCATATGTAAGCCTTCCATGCACTTCCCTGCGAGGTTAACGACAAAGCCTATGACCTACGTAGGTATGTTCTTCCTTACTAAATTTTCGGTTATTAGTTGGAAGGATAGGCACACTGTGCCATTCTGGATGGAGGCTAACTTGTAGCCTCGCGTTCCCTTTTCAACATTGTCGTATGTATCCTTGATATTATGTGCTAGCACACGATCTGTGACTTTTCCTAGATAGAACTCCTATGGGTCGAGTCCTTGCATACTTAATCTCATGATCCTATGGATCAAAATCGGATCGACTGTAATACGGAGGTATAGCCATAAGTAACCACCATGGTAACATGAAAGTAATAGCTTGACACAGGCGTTCACTTCTTGGTGCCTTCCGAAGTGTGGGATTTTCATTACATTTAGCATGGTGGACTACGCAAGGTTCATCGTCCATGGTTGGGGGATTATATTTGAGTTCTTCCCCTTCGTCCTGGTTAGGTATTTATACGGGGCGAGCATTCTATATTTCTTGCGATCTACAAGGTTGAAGTCACTGAACTTCAACGTTGTGATCTTGTCCTGCTGCACTCAAACTATGCGTATCCCCTTCTGGAGGTACGCAATAATCATGGAGTACTAAAAATCTCTTGGCACACTATCTTGAATCACCGCGTTGGCCAGAGGCGGGATGTAATCGGGCAATATGGACAGGATCAACTTCACATTTTCTAGGTCAGCTATGTGTTTGATTCTCTTTTCCACTGATGGTCGGGATGATCTAGCTCCATGAGCAGTTGACGGAGAGGCTTTCACTCCTCTCATCGATGAGGCTTGAATACTTGCAGACATTTCTCTTTCAGACATTACTCTTTCAGCCATTACTCTTTCATCCATTAGGTCAATGAGAACTTCTTCGACAATTTTCTCTTCAGCGCTAATCTCGTTTGACATGCACGCTCGTGGTTGAATATCTTGGGTTCGAAGAGTAACCTCTTAATGAAAAGGGATGAATGATAATAGCGTGATGATCATTGTGTGAAATCAACTAGTCTGCATGCTCAGATTCATGGTTAGTAAAAGTGTTCTCATTGCATGGCGCAATGGGATAAATACATAACTTGGCAACGGATCTCTTGCAATGGTTGAGAAGCCTTCATTAACTCAGTTCTATCTGTTATAGCACAATCCCAATGGTCTGGTGGTGAACTTTCTAATCATAAATGCCTTTCTACCCGTTCAGGTCATCGGTCTAATGGTTATATTGTCCCCAATGGATATATTTCATCACCATGGTGAAGTGCCATGTGATGCAGTTCTAATATCTCGACGAAGTTCCAATTTTGAAAATTTTCCTTCTGTGAAGTTCCCTCTGGAACCTTCTGTAACTTTTCGATTTTATCTCTCTTCTTACTTAGTTTTCTAGCCTTCTTTCCGGTGAGCTTCATCTTAGAATTACTTTTTCCATTCTAATTCTTACCTTCTTCTGGAAGAGTAACTCGCGCTGGTGATATTCTTTCGTAGAAATCAGGGGTAATACTTCATCTATATCTGGAATAGGTACCTTAGTCTTTTGCGAATATTTTAGTGTTCTTCCTACTTCGACATCCAAGTCTCTGGTCTTAAATAGCTTTTATCAGTTCTCCTGTTCTTAAATCAAGTGTGTGATCCTCCTAGTCATGAAATCTTTCAACTCTTGCTACTTTTTCTCTAAGATTTCTTCTTCTTTCCTTCTGGCATGATCTCCTTCAATCCAAGGTTTTCCTAGTAACATAGAAAATGGACATTGTTCTCAATAAATTTAACAACTTCAAATTCTTCCTCTATTGAAGTTCCATTGGAACTCATAGATATCTGGGTAAGTCTTCCACATAGGGTTATCATCTTTCCTCTTAATAATCCTATTCCTCCCAATGAAGGAATCATAGCAGGCTTTCCTAGAATTTCCCAAGTTCTTTATGTCATGATATTCACTTATGTTTCCTCATCCAGAACACGGTCAATGTCGAAGTCTCCTATTCTTACTTCAACGCATTCTTTTTCTTTGAAGATCTCTGATAAGCTGATATGTCGGTGGTCATTTATGGTTTCTTTCATCTATAGCAATACTTTTTTTAATTCTTTCTGGGGTTATACCATAATATCAGTTTCTTGACCTTTCTCGTGGTCTTATTGTCTCGTATTCATCCTTTCAACCTTAGCAATAATTCTAGGGTAATCCAAAACTTCATGGTCCATAGATTTTCAACAGAGGTAACTAGGTCTTCTTCCAAGGCATTCCTTAGCTATATGTCCCGATTTTATGCAACTGTAACAAAGGGTTAATCCTCTCTTTCTCTCAAATTATCCCTAGCCTTTCCTGTACTGCACACTAGGATCATGGTAGCTAACCTACACAAAATTCTTTCTAAGATCCTGCATCCATTTGTTATTCCAAACATTCTCTTTATGCATAGGTATAACATATCTTTCACTATTCTTATCAGATCTACTCATATCAAATCTTCTTTCATCTATCAGTGACTTATTTTTTAATCTAGGAAAAATCTTATTAAACATACCTAGATCCATATTTTAGAAACAAAAATTTCCACTAATATTATCTTCAGCAGAGCAGAAAGCTTCCATATCTAAAACTATTCACTATTCTTACCTTTATCAGAGCATAGAGCTTGCATATATTACATATTTTGTTTGTATCTGAGCCTTCTTGGCATAGAGATTCACAGATCAATTAGAATACTACGCACTAGGGTGATAGATCTATGCACAGCTATTTCACAATTCTAGGTCAGATCTTCGCACAAACATTCTTTTCCTGAGTTCCCAGCAATCACAGTTTCAGGTCCCGGCAACGAAACCATTTTTTGGCACAGGGGCAGACCTAGGGTTCAACGCTACAACAACACACCAACAAAACCCTAACTATTGGCCCTTTCGGCAACACCTGCGAAGCAAATGAAGTCTCACCCGAGGTAGAGGCAGGGGTGGTTGCAGAACTCAGATGTCTGCAACCTTAGCTGGGACACATATCTATGATTCTAACACTTAATAGAGCACTTAGTAGTTAACATTCATCAATATTCAGTCTTAGTTACAGTGCAGTTAAACCCTAATTACAGAGCATCGCAGTATTCAACCAGATCTAGCATCTAACAACACTTAGCACAAAGAAACAGATTAGATCTAGCAGATTCAAGCACTAAGCACATGTATATAAGTCATATCCAACATCCATCCATATTATTAAGCACTAAGAATCAACAGATCATTCATCTATATTAAATCACTAAGCAAATAAACACATCAATACATTGCACAAAGCATAGAAACATAACATGTACATGGTTCACCCCCACCCTGGGGCTACATCCACCAATTATTTGTCTTCTTTATTATCTTCTTCAATTAGTTACATGCCTAGAGCCTCAAAAACCCTTCTCTACAGATGACAGGGGATCTGCAGAGATCGCTAGATCCTCCTTCCCCAAGTAGATCTAAGCACACAACCTTCCATAGTCTCTTACAATGACTTGCACTTAGCTCTGCAAGTCTCACATAGTATGCACCAAAGCACTTACAACTCTTGATCATACATATCCAAATCTACCACTTAGTCATTCGTACTCACTACATTTCCTTAACATCTATTTATAAATACCAAATAGGCCTAAGAATGGGTAAACACATGGGCCGACATTCCCATACCCGTTACATAATCCCAAATCCCAAAAAGGGCCCTAAAAGGGGTTGAGATCTCGTGATCTCCTCTTCGTCTTGCGCTCTGCCTTCTACAGCCTGTTGAAGTCCCAAAATTAGGTCAAACATGACCAAGAATCCTCAAAACTTGGTCAAGGACCAACAGGTGGTGACTGTTGCTGGCGATTTTTATTGATGTAAGGATATCATCTCGAATTCCCACAGTCCGATTGTTATCCGCCTAGAGTCTTCCTCTTTTTTATCTTGGTGTTTCCCCTTCACGGGCCTACATTGCAAGTAACCTCTGTAGACTCTTAATTAATCTTTGCACCCTTCATTGGCCGGTGAAACTGCAACAATGAACAATTGGCTCACTGCTTCGAACTTACCCTTTGCATCCGAACCTTCTTTGGTTTCTAGCATGTGCACCCCCTTTAAAGTTTTTTTTTCAAGTGATGAAACCTCATTTAAATGAATATAGAGTTTATATTTAAACCCCTATATTGACGGCTTATTGTATAAAGGAATACAAATCTTCTATAATCTATAATGTGACTTATAGTTGAAAATATGCATAGCCTTATTTAGTCTATATCCTAATCCCTTACAAAGGTATATTGTGGTGAGAACATAGCTTTTGGTATATTCCCAATTATATATCTTAATTCAACATAATCACTG
>SNQJ01S0080599.1:0-27893 GCA_010110895.2 Picea sitchensis | reverse complement strand
GGGAGGGTGGAGAAGAGACCAATGTTGGAGGACAGGGAGTTCAGAGGAGGGGCAAGCTAAGTCTGTGCTGGAGCAATTCCGTAGATGCATAGTTTCCAAGATGCTGCATCGGCATTGTTGCCAACATTGCTGCCACGAGAGAGAGAGGTTTCTGAAAAGTCTTCTGCTCCTTTATTTCCAAGTTTGCCAGAGGATAAAGCCTGGAAGAATTTGCCAAATGCGATTGAGGAAAGGTGAATGGAAATCCAGATCTCTCCAGTTCACAATTGTTTCGAGGATGCCATCCCTAAGGCAGTCCGAGGTGCGCATAATGAGTGCCGCTTGGTCCCAAATTTGGGCTGTGTAGGGGTAGGTGTTAAGGAGATGATTCATAGTTTCTTATGCCTCTCCACAAAGTATACAGATAGAGGTTCCTACAAATCCTCTTTTCAGGAGGTTGTCCCAGGTTAGGATGCTTGAATGAGAGACCAACCAAAGGAAGAGAGTGATTTTCGGCCAATGCTTGAGATTCCAGATTTTTTTCCAAACTTTCGAAGCTGGGAGGGGGTCTGATTGTGTTTTAATTTGGTAGGCTTCCCGTGTGCTGAAGGAGCCCTATGCCCCGTATCCCCATCAGAGAATATCTTCCCCTTCAATTTTAGGAATTTTCCATTTGGCTAGATCTTCTTGCAAAGGTGCCAGATTGACATGCATCTCCAGATCCATGCGTTCCCTTTCCACACTCCAGCAGTGCCAGGTGTCCTCCGTGGGATTGTTCTGCCAGTAGTCCGCTACCTGTGTCAGGCCTGCCCGCATCGCTTGGGTGCAGATGTCATGTGCCCAATCCTCAGCTCCCAGAGAGGGCCATTGGTGCCAGGAATCCTGCCAGAAGAGGTCCGTTTCCCCATTACCTAATTCCCAGAAAGCATGTTGAGTGATCATCTGTCTATTCTGCTTTGCTGTTGTCCATATCAAGGAGCCCAGGTTATCCCCGTCCCAATGGATGGGGATCTTCTCTGCCATGTTTGGTGCGTATTTATTTCTCCAAAGTCTAGCCCAAAGTTCCTTGGGGTTTTTCAGCCAACGCCACCAAATTTTGGCACTGAGAACCATGTTCATTATAACTGGATCTCTTAATCCTATCCCTCCTTGCCCTTTGGGCTTACAGAGCTTATCCCAGCTGACAAGAGATATCTTCTTCTCTTTGGTGAGGCCTTGCCATAGGAAATTTCTTTGCATGCTTTTGATGGTTGTAAGAATGAACTTTGGGGCTGCCAGCGCGGAGAAAACATAGATTGGGAGGGCTTGAAGGACGGCCTTGAGCAGAATGAGACAACTAGGGATATTTAAGGCTCTGAAGGTCCAAGAGGAAAGCCTTTTGGAAAAAGAAGACAAGAGGTGTTCCCAAGAGGAATTCCTGAGAGTGTTGTCAATCAGAGGAATGCCGAGGTATTTGGACGGAAGGGAGCTTCTGTTGAAATGAAGGATATCTGAGAGGTGGCACTGGACCTGAGGGGGTGTATTAAAAAAGAAGATTTGGGAATTATCCTTGTTGCAGTCCAGTCCTGAAGCCTCCGAGAAGGTTTGAAGGATCGCCTGGAGAGAGTTGGCTTCTCGGACAGTGGGGCTTCCCATTAAGAGGGTGTCATCTACAAACTGACTATGTGAGATAGGGGGAGAGATGCCATGCAGTGGTAAACTTGTCAGAAGGTTATTTTCCAGGGCTGCATGAATGGAACGATTGAGACCTTCGGCCATGATTATGAAAATAAAAGGGGACAGGGGGTCTCCCTGTCTAATCCCTCGTGAGGGGGAGAAGGGTTTTGAGGGGACACCATTGATGAGAAGAGAGAAAAAAGTTGAAGAGGTAAGATTAAGGATCCAAGTGACCCAGTTTTGATCAAATCCAAACACTAGAAGCATGGCTTGCATAAACTCCCAGATGAGCTTGTCAAAAGCCTTAGAGAGATCTAATTTGAGAAGCATACCTGGGGTCTTGGTTCTCTGCAGGGAGTGGATTACTTCATGTGCTAAGATGACGCTGTCCATGATTTGTCTACCCTCGACATAGCCAGATTTCTCTGGAGATATGATTGCTGGTAAGATCGGCTTGAGCCTTCGAGCTATTACTTTTGTAAGGATTTTATAGATGAAATTACAGAGAGCTATGGGTTTATACTTCTTGGGCCGATGTGCTTGTCCTTATTTGGGGACTAAGGTGAGAAAAGTTGCATTAAGAGCTTGGAGGACCTTTCCAGTGGCCCTTGAGTCTTCCAAGATCTCCCATACCTCTGTCCTGATCATCGGCCAACAATGGTGAAAGAAGTCGCTGGTGAAGCCGTCCGGTCCAGGGGCCTTACACTTGGGGGTGTCCTGAAGCACCTGGTCTACTTCTTCAATTTTGAACGGTCGGAGAAGGGCCGCGTTTTGCTCTTGGGTTACGAGGGCAGGCACATGCCTCATGATTTTCTGAATAGCCTCCTGTCTATCTTGGATGGGTTCTGTAAGGAGGTCTTGAAAGTACTTGATTAATGTTTTTTCCATATCAGCGTGGGAGTGGATGGTTTCCCCTTCATCTGAGATGAGATGCGTGATCTTGTTAGAGTGCCTTCTCTGGATTGCAGTGCGATGAAAGAACTTGGTGTTGCGTTCCCCTTCCTTGAGCCAAAGAATACGCGACTTCTGTTTCCATAGGATCTCTTCCTGTTTCTTCCTATCTTCCATCTGCTGGTTCACTCTCATTTCCTGGTCTTTTAGCTCATCCATTAGTCCTTGCTCCCTGATCAGCTGCTGAATCTTTCCCATCTACTTCGACAACTCTTTTTGGGAGTCGAAGATGCTGCCGAGGGTATGTTTGTTCCATAGTTTAAGTGTTTTCTTCATATTCTTTAGCTTTTGCTGGAATCTATACATTTTGGAACCATAGGGGATATCCGCCTGTCTCCACCAATCTTGAATATTTTTTTCGAAATCAAGGTGATCTAGCCAAAACTGTTGAAACCGAAAGGGTTTCTTTCCAGGCGTGGCTGGGACATCCACCCAAAGTTGAATGGGCCAGTGATCTGAACCAGAGAGGTTCAGGATAGTGGATTCCATTGCCACCTCATCCAACATGAGTGATTCCGAAATGAGGAAGCGGTCCAGTTTGCAGGTGACTTGATGTACTCCCATCCTTTTTTTTGTCCAAGTGTAGAAGCCATTGCTAGCCTCCAGATCGATGAGGTGAAGCTCCTCTATTAGGCTGTTGAAATCGCAGGAGTCTCGATCCAACCGCCTTGATCCGCCTTTTTTTTCCATCAGGGTGCGAGTGATATTAAAATCCCCACCGATAATCCATCTATTGCGCTGTGTGAGACTGGAGATGTAACACAGGCTTCTGAGAAAATCTTGTTTATCCCTTGGGTTAGCCGGGCTGTAAACACAGGTCAAATGCCCAGGCCGATTTGAGCCAATAAGCTTGTACTCTGCTGTGAGGGACCATTTGGTAGCACAAAAGTTTTCCATCAGCACGACGTTGGAGTTCCAGAGGATAGCCAATCCTCCAGTAGTTCCTGTGGCATCTACAGAGGCTACTCCTCCTTGTTTCCAGTAGTAGGGGAGTATCCTGTCCATATCCTCTGAGGTAAATTTTGTTTCCTGTAATAAAACAATATCCGATGTTTCCACTAAGATCAGTTCCCGTAGCATCTTTTGCTTGCTACGACCATTGAGACCTTTGATATTCCAGGAGATAATCTTCATGATGATGGAGGGGTGGGGAGAGGGGGGAAACTGTCCGAGATCAGGTGGATCTGCCTTGAGTTCACCATGAAGTTTCCTATTTCTTGTATAAGCTTGTTTGTAGATTTCCTCCCTCTTTTCTTTTCCTCTTTCTGAGATTTGCTTGGGTTTTTAGATTGACTGCCTTGGATTCCCAGGGCTGTGCTAGCTCAAGCTGAAGACCTTGCAGATGAGTTGAGGAATACTTTGTGCACCTTCCGCAGTTGATCCCTAGGTATGGTGTAGAGATTTTGGTGTTGGTAGGCGTGCTCAAGGTGTTCCAGATCCACCCCGACAAGATCTTGCTCCTCTAACTTCATTTCTTCGTCCCCATCTTCTATCTCCTGCAAATTTGGCTATTCCCAAGCTAGGCCTAGGGAAGGGGGAGCTGGTGCCGTACTTTGTGGGGGTGGGGAAATTCTTTGGCTCTCGGTCTGGGGTTCATTGTGCAGGGAGGGTGCATGCGGGTTTGCGGGGGTTAAGGGGTTTTCGGGTTGATCTTGTAAAATAGAAAATTTATTGCTGGTAGAGGGATCTTTACTTACCTGAGTCATTTGTTTTCTGTTCCCCTGGTGCCTTCTTCCTGCTGGTTGTACGAAGCCCTCCTTGTCTTTGCCGGTGTCTGGGTTTCCCTCCTTGTGAGCCGTATTGAGCGGGAATTCTCTGAAGAGATGACCATGTTCATGGCATTTCCTACATCGAAAGGGAATGTGTTCATAGTCAATGTTTTGAGACCAGTCCTCGTCGTGGTACTCCAGTGTGATGGATCCTGGGAGCGGCTTGGCTATGTTCAGGTAAACACAGATTCACGCATATGATGTGTATCCCCACTGCTTGGTGGCTTCCGAGGACTTCACGTAGATGCCAATGGTGTTGCCGATGCCTGCTAGGACCTCTTCCAGCCAAAATTCCTGGGGGAGAGAATACAGCCTAATCCAAACCGGCGCATGGGAAAAGTCTTCCTTTTTGGGGTTGAACTTTTCTGTCCAGAATCTCAAGAAAAGGCCAGCCGAGTTGTAGAAATATGGCCCTCCATCAAAGATGCGGTTGCGATCTTCCAAGTTGTGGAAGATGATAGTGAAGAATCCTTTGGAGCCCAGCTGTAGGTCATAATGACCCCTTGGCTTCCACCAATACTGGATCCATTTGATCAAATCCCTCTCAGAGGGCGAGAGTCCTAGAAACTTTCCTACCAAGGCATTGTCTCGCATGTATTGCTTCTGCTCCTCTATGCGCGATGAGCTTACGACATATTTTGGGGCCTGAGGCGCCTGTGGAATGCATTTTCCGGGAGTCCAAGGGGCTGAAGATTTTGCAGGAACCACCTCCTTGTCGGGATCAATATCCATTTCTCGATCCTTAAAGGTCCCCTCCGCTAGAAGCACCGCACGCATGTCAGGAGGCGTTTCAAACGTCGGCCTCTTTGTTCTTGCTGCAACATTCTCGTTGGCTACGACCTGACTATAGGAGACGCCAGTCGACGCCCCCTCTTTGCGATTTGGGGGCCCCTGCGGGGCAGCCATCGTTTGGACGCAGTTCGTGGCGGCTGAAGGTTCTGAAACCCTAGTTGCAGAGCGAAAAAACTAAGACAAATTGTCTGTTAAATTCATATATGATGGGAATGGATAATTTTATTAATACAATTAATTTTATTAATTGTATTTCCATAATATTTGTATGTTTTTAGTATATATACAGTTCATGGAAAAATCTTGTGTGGCATAGCCCATTAGTCTAAGGTTGGGGATGTTACAATATACTTGATGTATGGTGGCATATGCATGAGGTATATTCTTGAGTTCTTTGAGGCACTTCATTGCTGATATGGTACAGGTCTATACATGATTGATGCTATGATATATGGTATTGATTTTATATGTCATTGATTCTCAAGTACATGGTACATGATTAGCTACCCATCCTTGATATTTTGATATCTACATTTGACATATCTTATGGTACATGATTGATGCATGCTATACTACATTTTTTGGCACACAGTTGATGCATGGTATGGTATAGGATTTGGTATACCAGGTTGATGATGCAATGAAAATGACAAGTCATATACAATAATAAGTTGGTAGGTTGATGTGACAGAGGTAGTGATAGTGACAAAGGCAGTGACAGTGATAGTTGTAGTGACAATGACAATGACAGTGGTAGTGACAATTGGTCTACATTTATATTTTAGGGCAATAATCAGGGCAAGGAAAGGGGGTTGTATCCTTCTTCCGGTTGGTGACGGAGAACACATGGAGTTGGATCTTGAGAATTAGGGGGTTATAGCCTCCTTCTAGTTGGAGAGAGATAATTCATGGAGTTGTAGCTTCCTTCACATTGGAGCCTATAAATAGGGGGTCATAGCCTCCTTCCAATTGTAGCTGGAGAATAATTGGGAAATGTAATGAATCAACTATAAACTGTGCAAATAAAAATATTGCGATTGTTTGAGTTGTACAAGGGAAGATGGCTCTAACAAGACCTAACACAATATAATACACTACTTTGTCACTGTCATATCCTAGAATTGCACAAACCATAGTCAAAACATGTTGTGAAATTGATGAAAACATGTCTATTTCATAGGTTTCTGATTCTTGAACAAAGGTATTATCTTTATCCATTAAACTATGTATAAAAGTATGTTTACTTTGTGGGGTTAACTCCCCAAATTCTGTTGCTAGGGTTTCTTCGTTTACAATTCGACCATGTTTTATTTTATAAAACTTCAATATTTCTCTAATAGAATCATGTTTTACCTCGAATATAATTGACCCCTTCTTTGATAAAATGCTCCTAGTGATTGGGTCATAATTATGAGCACACCAATGGAAAAATTCTAGGAAATTATAGGTTTGTGGAACAACAAAACGAGCCAGGTTCAATTCCCAAGCGTTAACATAATTCTTTAATTAACTATATCTTCTATAAGATAGATTATGTAGCTCATAAAGGTCAAATGAAGTAACAGGGTCCACAATTAAACCATCTCGGTCTGCTAAATATGCATCTGCTATAGGTAGGGTTCTAGTTCTTTTAGATCTAGAAGACTTAGAATTTTTTGCAAAGAAAAAGGGGATTTTAATGCTTACCTCGAAATTGACTGAGAAAATCCTTAATTTTGACAAGGAATCGAGTATAAATCCTTGCAAAATATCCATGGAATGGTGGATTCTTGCTTTCGTAATAACGACAATCGACCCTAAATATATACAGTTTTTAATTTTTCAACATTGTCACCAGAATCAAGGTTCTTCCAACTTGGATATCTTAAGAACTACAACTTTTCCTTGGGCTTCTTGCAATATGTGAATGGGAAAATATCAAACATTTAGGTCCCATCTATAAACAAGAAAAAAATTTTAGAATCAGGGGGATTTTGAATGAAGGGAAATGGTAATAAAAATCCATTAAAGACTATAGTAAATGCTCCATCGTAAGGGTGCTTGTAATGGTGAGTGCCACTTCTCCAATATTTGAACCCAATCTATACTCTTAAAAGTTGGTTGAGTTCACTGGCAATGGAATTTAGGGTTGTATACTTGTATGAATCTCGTAAATGTCACTAGGAGCATGAAATTATTATGCATTTATTATTTTTGAAATATTGGGAATGCATATGCACCTTGCTTGAAGGAAACATGTTTATACATGCATCTTTATTAAATGATAAGCATGTATATTTGATAAAAAATCAATATAATGTATGCTCTTTGTGGAGAAAAGATAGGAAAAGGATAATTTCATGGTAAGAAAGGAATCAAATGCTCTATGAGGGCCAAGAATGCTATAAAAAAATTCACTAATGACCAATTAGAAAATTTATGCATAATCTTATAGTTACTAACATGCACATTAAATATAATAAAAATATTGTATATAGACTAAAACCAACGCAAGTATATCACCTCTCACATTTGAAGGCTCATCTGGAGGAAATGTAAGGTTCTCCACTACCAACTAGTGCATACCTACATAGAGATACTACACAAGGTCAAGAACAATATCATCATCACTACCCAACGTATCAAGCACTACATAACCCATTGCCTAGCATTGCATCATCCCATCCCATATCTTGAACAACATCATACCCTATGTGTGTATGCATGCTATGGTCAATGGATATGTTGAGAAGTGGTTGAATGTACATTGAGTCATCAAAAAATTTTCAAAAATTTTTCAAAAAATATGTAATTCATGTGGGA
This sequence comes from Picea sitchensis, assembly GCA_010110895.2. Taxonomy (NCBI): domain Eukaryota; kingdom Viridiplantae; phylum Streptophyta; class Pinopsida; order Pinales; family Pinaceae; genus Picea; species Picea sitchensis. The sequence goes on along the minus strand of SNQJ01S0080599.1, from coordinate 19,944 downwards.
AGAATTTCTTCCCCTTGACCCCAAAGTAGTGAGCAAGATCTAGAGCATGACAAAATCTCCTCAACAAAATAGTAGCCAAATTTATAATATCTTGTGGTCAATGATCATGTTCACATACGAGAAAAGAGTAAAACTGATGCATTTCCCATTATTAATGTTGTGGGACAACATAATGAGGATAAGGAAAAAAAATACTACATTGTATTAGAGATATGTAATATGTATCTGTCTCGACAATATGTAAATCACTAGGTGTGGATACTATTGGGTCGTTATATTCTTTGTAGTGAAAAATAGTCAACTGAATGGTTAGTCAAGGTGATGAATTGACTAAAGGGTCAACTCAAGTTGATTTTTAAGTTGAAGGTTTAAGTGGTCGAAAAGAAAGTAAAAAGGTCAACTGAAAGGAAGAAAGTGGCATCCGACTAGAGACCAAATGGAGGTTGAATGGTATCTTATTGGTAGTGAACTGTAATATAATACTGAGATTTGTGGTATTGTATCCAATCATCCGTAGGGATATAGAATCATTTTTGGTCACTGTGATTTAAGGATTTTCTTGTAGTAAAGCCTATAAATATGGCATGTTGTAGTTGTAATAAGTTGATGTTGCGAAGGAGTAGCTTGGTCATGTAGATTTAAGTCAAATTGGTCGTAGGGTTGTTCTTGTGTGAAGAAGGAGAGCAAGATGGAAATTGTGTCTTAGGTGTAGACCAAGGTTAGGCATGTAACTCTTTATTCTATGAATGAATAATACAACAAGACACTAGGAGATGCTCAAGGTATGTTGGTTTTCCTGGTTAATGGTTTCCAAGGTAAACATCTCTATGTACTATGTGTGTGTTTGTCATTTATTTTCTACCTAATTATGTCTTCTCTTTCCTAGTTGGTTTAGTGTGAGTGATATTTATCTAATATTGATATAGTGTAAGTGATATTTTTCTACAATTGGTATCAAATCTCATTTTGTTGCTCTGTACAAGTTGTATCAGAGTAAGGATAACCATTTTTGGATCTAAGCTAAACCTAGGTCTGGTGGGAGAAGTAAGTCAGTGATATTTAATTAGTGCTTAAAAGAATGAAAAGTTGTTTGAGGATAGATATCAAACACTTTAATGGACAAAAAATTGAGATTTAGAAGCTTAAAATGGAAGATCTGCTTGTAGATCAAGAAAATGGGTAGTTGTGAGTCCCGAAACACTTCTGATGGGCATGTTGAAGGAAGAATGTGAGAAACTCAAAAGGAAGGAAAGGGGTACAATTCAATTGTGCCTTGCAGATTCAATATTGTTGAATGTCTCAAGCGAAGAAATGACAAAGAAACTGTGGGACAAGTTGGTAATCTTGTATCAGTCAAAATCCTTGGTAAGCAAGCCATTTCTTCGAAAGAAACTATATCTTCTAAGGATGAGTGATCGGAGCTTAATAACATAGCACCTGAATGCATTCAATATTATAATAAGTTATTTTTTATGGATACTAAAATCATTAAGGAGGATAAATGTATAATTATGTTGTGTTCTTTTCCATGTTCACGGGATAGCTTAGTCATGGATATTGAGAGTAATTTTACCATTAACGCTTGAATATGTGGTTAAATCCTTGTTATTAGAGTAAATGATGCAAAATAACATGGAATGATTGACCAAGGATGTCTTGATGGGGAGAGGTCAACTGATGGACATAGATAAAGAAAAATTATCTCGTAGAAAGCCTAATTCGAAGGGTATATCTAAATCATTGGTTTAGTAGACTAAAAGAGGTTGGAAATGTAGTAAATTTGGGTATTACAAGAGAGATCACAATTTGAAATCGACTGATATAAGTCCAAAATTTAATGAGAACCAGTCAAAAGAGAGGAAGACTACTCTAAACAAAGGAGGAGATGTGTATCTGGCATCGACTAGTACACAGTCGGATCATGATGTTTGGTTGATCGATTCAAGTGCATATTTTCATATGACACCATTGGCAAGTTAGAATTCACGTGACAATAGTAAGGGGTGCTCCCCAGTACACTATCACAACTAGACTATGCATTGTTTAGTTTAGGAGACCCATTCGGAATTTGGAACGGCTGCCATTGATATATTTTTTGGGGGTTTTACTGGTTACAATCCATTCTACCGATGAAGATGCATGATGAATGGATATGAAATGAAAATATGTAGATGAAGACTATGTATTGAAACAAAACTAATCTATTGCTAATCTATTCTACCCTATCCTATCTAGGAGCATACTAAAGTAATCAGGTGAGCTATAAGTGAAACCAAACTTTGCATAATACCCCCACATCGATAGCTTAAATAGAAGTACAGAATCAGAAACAAGTGCATACATACATATAACCAGAACAATCTAAATTATATTTTTGCATGTGTTAACAACTCAACAATCTCGGGACTTAAAGATATGAGAAAGAATAATCAAAACAGTAGAATAACATAGAGTGAATAAGATCATTCCATAGGAAAACAAAGGCAACATCCCACTTGAAGTAGTTCATGACAAAGTCAAATTTACACATAAATTATTCTTTCTTGCAGAGAAATGGCTCGAGGGCTTCTCAATATTAATTAACAAAGTATATTTTCTTAAATTAGTTCTTGGATCTATACAGTGCTTGAAGAGCCCCTATTTTATACAATAATTTGTGACTCATGAGTGACTCTTTGTTTCTTATTAAATAAACTATCACAAAAATTGTTCAGTTTCCTTTTGCCTAGTGACAAGTGTACAATAAGAAAAAATTGAAGTTTGTTGAGAAAAAGACAAAATAAAAGACATGTAGCAAAAATTTATGATCGTTATTTTTTCTTTATTCATGAAAATTTTCCCCTGAGGTATGTCGTCCACACTTCTAGCTGATCATACAGAGATTTGATTCTTTGGTAAGTTAGTTATTCTAGTGTTTCATTATGTATAACTATGTTGTCTTCAAGGGTGCTCATATATTTTAACAATTTTTCCATGAATTCTTGTCATGGTATGTAATTTGACAGATTGTAGGAGATGATTCTCTATCATATATGTAGTAATTGTGGTGGCTATTTCGATGACTGATCTTATGTGATTTGTGCTATCATGCATCCTGTCTATGAATTATTCCGTGACCATATTTTTATCAAGCTCATCTAATAGAGGTAGTCATATTCCTTTAATCAATTCATGTGTGGCTTTGTGAATTCTCAAGCATATTGTCATTGATTTAGTGACCTATTTATATAGTCTTTTCCCAACTTGTTGGCAACAACCCAGTGAGTACATATTTTCTTTTCTATTTGAGGTTGATGGTCGATATAGCTCGGTTGGTGCATCGGGATTTTATGCAATCCACCTATCAATGCCTTCTCAGATTGTGTTGAACTGGGTAAGTTTTCCTTGTATTTGATTGTTTTTCTTTATGATTTTGGTAGCTACTTGTTGGAAGAGGTGTAAGTGAGTGTACATATATATAATGGCCTCTTCCATCTCTTTCCTGAACTTCTCAGCACTAGCTTCAAAACTATGTCTACTTCTTTTATCGACTCTTACTTGTCTAATATTTTCCTCGAGCTTTCTAATATTTAATTTTTTCTCCTCTTTATATTGGCATAATCTCTGAATAATGTCCTTGTTAGAATTCATGAATGTAGTGTCGGATGAAGCAGTGGCTATTAGGTTATCCCTTACATCGCTTGTCATGGGAAATTGTGTGAGAACTGAGATCAACATCCCTTGAGTCATTGGAACTTTCTTTATCTTTTCCTACACAATCTTACTAGAATTATTGTTATAAGTGAAGCTTCTTAGATTAATGAATTCACTCGGTTGAAACTAGGCCTAGATTCCTAGTCCCTGGCTAGTGAACATATTTTGAGTACTAGTGCCTATTATTGATGCCTCCGGGAGGTTGGTATCCATTGGTTGAGTGATGTCTCTGGCCTCTACATATTTATTTCACCTCTCTTCCTCAGTTGCATCATTTTCTATCCTCCCTACTTCATCTTTCACTACTTTATCTGTTGTTTGTTTCCTTTATTGTTTCTTCTCTGCAACTGATTTTTCTTCTTCTTCAAGCTTTTGTTTTTTCTTGGAAGCATCATTATTCTTCTTAGATATTTTTTCCTTATCTCTCATTATCTTGTCTACCAGGGCTTCCTCTTCTTCTACATAAACCAAATGTATAGAAATGGAAGGGGGGGATGAAATTTCCTCAACTTCTTCTCCTGATATCATTTTGGCTTCTTCCCTTGCCTTTTCTTCGTCTATGATTCTACCTATAAGTTTGCCTCATATCTTGAATATAACGTAATCATAAGTACATTCATTTAGATGCACCTCTTCTTCATCCTAGATAGTTATCATGTATTCTCGTTGAAGACCTATCTTGTAGAAATAATATTTTATGACCCCTTTTGGGTCATGTCTTGTAAATATTTATTCTTCAAGGTGATAAGAGAGTAGGGTATTCACTTCTTCATGTGCTTGTTTGGTATTTGAGAAAAATTAATTACCAATGTAGAGTGGTAATGGTGGCCATATAGACTTCTTGGCTTGATACAATGTTCCTCCCACTCCGTGGATCATTATTTGGTATGCAACTTCTTAGAGAACCAACCGATCTCGCATGAAATGCATGAGGAGGTGAGGATATTTCATAGAACCATATATTCTGATGTAAATACCATGTTCTAAGAGGAACAAATCTCCAATTATCCTGATTAATGCACTTTCTTTGTTTTTCATGTATGGAGGGGGCATGTAGAATATGAAAGCATATAGAGGAACTATGAAATATTCAAACACTTTCTGGTATTTTGTCTTATATTTATGCTCCCATAGCACTTTGTAGTAGACGTGAATTGGTCGGTCTAAAGGTTTCCACCTCCATTCCATTTTCGAGTACCAATGAGCCACACAGATAATGTCCAGAAGATACGAGGACATGTGAAAACTAGGGAAGGTCCTTGGTTGGGCCTATGAGACGACAATGATAGCTTCTGCTAGATTGGAAGACAATATTTCACCCTGGTTGAACAATGACCCCTCATCTTAGTAGTAGTAGATTAATGGTAGGTATGACAAAGAGTATTGAGACACATCTTGTTCTATGTAGAGTTGACATAACATGGCCACCATGCATTGGTATAGCTTCCTTAAGGATGTTGTGGGGTAGCCTCATTTAGGCATGTGTTTGAACTACTTGTCCAACTTGTACCACTTGGGAAACGATTCTTTGGCAATGTGCTTGAAATCAACAAGCAGATTGTTGTCTAGCTTCTTCATTCCCTTTTCAAGATGATGATATTTATCTAAATATGTAGGCTAGAAAGATGTTATTGGTTCCCCTCTAGTGTTGCAAACATGTCTATTTCCTAGGTCTATATGCTTTAGGATCCAAGAGATTGCATCAGAGCATGGAAAAAAACATATTGGGCCGCAACTTTGTATATCCCCGATTTTCTGATATTTTTGAAAACTCTTAATTCATCCTAATTCTCGGCATCAACAATGTAGTTTTTCTTCTTGAAAATTTGGTATACTTCTCCCCATTTGAGTGTTTGTCCTTCCTTTTATATGACAAAAATGATTTCATCGTAAACATGGTTAGCTACCTCTAGTTCATCTTCAATTTGTTTTCCACTACCAGAAAATTCGACAATAGCTATATTGCTAGCCACTTTCTTTCTGGGAGACATGTTTGTACTTTCAAAGCGAAAAATGGATATAATGTGAGAGAAAAGACTATAAATAATGTATGCACTTGAAAAGAGTTTTCTTAAGTATTTCAGAGTCCATACTTAAGGGATCACTGGTGTTAATGTTGGGTGGAGAGTCGTCATCTGATGAAGATAAGATAATGGAAGGCATGGTGAGTGATCTGGTGAATATTGGGGAGGAAAATTACTCAAAATGTGCCCAGAAGGTAAAATCGGAGGATTTGTTGTGCTCAAATGAATGTCGAGGGATTTTGTGTCAAGGGATCTGAAACATCGGTCGAGTTGTTGTGAATTTTTCCAATCTATGAATTTACTGAGGAAAGTCAGTAAAGTTGAGTTCAACTCCTTCGATGTGAATTTGAGGAGTTGTTAACAAGTAGTATGATGTACATCGTCGTAGTTAATTGGAAAGTCTTCGAGAACTTAAAACCTTTGATGCACACTGAGAATTTTTTCGAGAAATTCAGTGGGATTTAATATGAAATCCTCCGATGCATCGGAGGAGTTAGCGCAAAAAGAACCAACAAGACTTAGAAAAATTGAATCAATTGGGGAATACTTCCCCGAAGTCAATAAATAAGGCCAAAGGTAAACCTTATTTGAATTTACTCTTAAATGTGCATCTTTAACCCAAGTATTCAACACCCTTGGTCCATGAGAGAGAGAGATGATATTATGAACATAATTTATGTTCTTTTAGGCAGGAAACGAGAGATGGGGAGAAAGGGTTTAGGGTCGGAGACATGAATTGTTCACTAGTGTTTTCTAGAGAAATTTTAACTTAGAGGGAGTCATAACCCTGATGGTGCAAAAATGTGGGGTCACAATAGAGGTAGGGGAAAAAGGGTGTCGTAATGGTTGTGAAAAGGGAATAGGGCTTCGAGGACAAGAGACAGATACATTGGTGGTAAAACTTCAACCCTAACGTGGAAAAAAACCTAACCCTAGATAGACAAAGAAAAGGAGAGGGGGCTCAAGAGCCTAACTGTAGTTTGTGGACACGTGGAGGGTGTTTAGTACTCTAGGGGTCGATATCATTCCACTTGGTACTTGGAATGATCTCATTCTTGTAGTGTTGGAAAAGGTAAGGGAAAGGTGAGAGTTAGCACCTTCTTATAATCCTCCATTGAACTTGTGTCATAAATATTGGTAGGTGTACGCGTTAAAAATAAACGGAGTTAAGGCTATGTCCTCCAATGTACATCAGAGGAATTCATGGGAAGTCCTTTGATATACATAACATAAATTAATGTGAAGTGCATCAGTACTATTAGAGTATATGGAGGCAAATCCTCCGATGAAATTAGAAGAGTTGGAGCTAACTCCTCTGATTTCATAAGAGGATTTAAAGGTAACTCAAAGGATTTCTGAACAACTTGGTCATAAATCCAAAGGACCTGTTTGAGATCATTTCTTAAGTGTCTTCCTTTATAGAAATTCAAAGTGAGGGGGGTTGAAAGAGAAGGATGGGATTTGAGGGATAAGCAAAGACACTGTTGGAGGAGCTTATCAAAGCCAAAAAATGTAAGGGGATCCATTTCCTAAAAAAAATTTACAAATGAGTTACAAGGGAAATAGAAGGTTGTAGTGTCTGGCAAAAAAAATGGAGGCACACTGGGAAAACCCTTGAATATTTTTAATATGGTATCCAAACATATTTCTAGGGAAGGTTGTGTTATCATGTACATCCCGACAAGAGAGAAACAACAAGTCCCATAACTCATATTTTGAAGAGATAAAGTTTGGAGGATATAAAGAAAAGGTTAGGACCATAACTTATACCAAATTACCTTTCATTGATTTCTTATTCATATAATAAATGACCTAAGGGTACACGTAGGGAGTATTACGGAGGACAAAACAAGGAATGTTGAAAATTCAAGTTGCGGTACATTTATTTGGTGTTTCTCCGCTATAAGAGAGTGTCCATAGCCCCGGCGGAGTCACAAGCCTTTCTCCATTGCTAGTGAGTGTCCATAGCCCCAACAAAGATACTTGAATGTCCCATGTGATATGGAATGCCTTTCCCCAAGCCTTTACAATTTTATGAAATTTGATTCTCTTTTGTCTAGAGAGAGGTGGATGGGGGGATTCCAATTATCCTTTAAAGGCACTAGGGATGACACCTGTGATAGTGAGATTTTCTAACTTGATTATAGACGAGCGAATGCCCTAAGTAACAATCTCTGGAATATTTATTATAGAAAGATTTGCCTCACCCTATGCAATCTTGCAGAGAGGGCCTTATTCCATTCCCCCATGTAGACTTACTTTCCCTGATTGATAAATCTAGAGATGAAAACAAATATTTTAACACTTCTACGCACCTTGAAAGTTATATAGCATGTGTATACGTTGGTTTCTCCACTACAACCTGCGTACATCAAGATTTGTGCTAGAAAATCAAAATTAAATGTCGGGTTTCCATGTCACGACAGGAGATCTCTGATCTTTGGCCTTCCATATACTGGAAATGTTATGACTCGACCCTTCAGTTTCATTTTGAAGGATATAAAGAATCGAATTCTGAGTTATGGAAAAGGGGAGAGAATTCAACTTTGAGAGCAAAGTTACTCTGGATAAATTATTACTTCATTATTGAGTCTGCATCCTTTTTTCCTTTAAGTCTGAACACGTCAAGCTCTTCCCTTATTGATGGAGAACCTCTTTGTCTCCCTTATATGAGCTTGCATTTGGTGGAGGATTGAAGTGGTGGAGGCCCAGTTGGAAGGAACTTGGTTTCTTGGTTCCAAACCGTGCCGACACAGAAGTCTGTAATGTTTCACTTCTGCTGATCATTTATTAATAGAAATACTCCTTTCCCATCCAATTGATATCTTGAAAATATATGTATTATGATCCATGGGCATGTTTGTTTTGTATATTGATGGATTATGATATCTAATGTGCTAACCTATTATATCATCACTACATTCTTTCCTTTTTTGTTTGTTTAGAACTTGTTGCAGGTATAAGGCATTGGGTCCAAGTGCTCAACGATGGACATCATCAAACGTTTGGATGAGGTAAGCCTCTTTATTACTTATCTTGCACATTAGTTTATATAGCATATACTGGAATTGAGTTTATTTCTACAGTCATACCTGTATATTTCGGTTCACCCTAGCCATAGAGATATTTTTCTCGTAACTGAATTGGAAACCATACAGGGGATAAATCTTCTTTCTTAGGGTTTGAAGTACTTTTCTCCTTAGATTGATCTTGTTTCTATTGTGGTTCTTGTCGTATCATTGCTTGACAACTCTTGTTCACTCTGGGTCTGAGTTTTCAGCCTTTCTCCCTTGCCTTCCCTTATTTCAAAGCATATACGCGCCTTTTTTTTTGACAGTCGCGTACACACACAAGCTGTCTCACTGAAATTTGCGTATATACGCTATGTTTTCTCAAACAGTCACATACACCTTTTCTCCTTGCCTGTTTTCTTGGTGTGGTGTTTGTTGGGTGGGATTTGATGCTTGTTGAGCCTTCTTAGGTCTCTTTAGTGCCTGTTGAGTACCCGTGGGATGACAGGAAACCCTCTTTTGGTTGAACTTTTGGGTGAAGCTTTTCTCTTCATCTTTTCATTTTTATTGTCCTTGTACATTAGACTGTGTGTTTCATTGCTTGATATCCTGCTTTAGTTATCTCTCTTTTATGCACAGTAGGGATATATATCAAGTTACTTTTTAGTCCATGCATTTTCAATTTCAATATATTGAAAATACAAAAAAAATATGCATTTTGCATTGCTTGGCATTTTTTTGTCTTTTGAGTTTTTATCATTAGCTTAGTGCATACAACGAAAGATTGCATTTTTACTTCTAAACCGCAGAGTTGAATTTGAAAATTGCATCTCTTTTAGGAGCATATCATACATTAAAAGTTAAAGTTAGACTTTGCATTATTTTCATATTTAATTTCTTGCAGAGTCATAACACCATGAGTTTCATCACCATACCTTTTTGAGTAATCACGACCATAAAATCAATGCTATAATTTAAAAATTTATTAGTAACGATTTTATTTTCTAGGGTGCACAAACTATCCTATGATTTAGTTCCTTGAAATATGATTTTGTGAGTAAAATTATCCAAGGCAATTAAATCAACATATGTGGTTGAGAAAGGGAGTTGAGAAGTCCATTGTATAATTGGTAAGATCAGGAGGCTCCGCTCACACTAGATTTGATCACGAGGTTGCGCGAAGTTAGTTGAAGGGATATCCCTCGGATACTCGCCTAGCGCCAGAGATATTTATGTGGATTTATTCATATTTGGGGATCTTTCTAGTTCCCATACCTTCGTGAGAGGTGGTGCTTTCAAGGTTTTGGGCTTTTCTACCCTGCCCATACGGTGATCCGAACTTACGACTACTCGGCTATGCATCAGTTATATAGTGGTTTATTAGTTGATTGACTTAGGTATCTCATAGGTTACTTGCAAGGGTTATTCTTCTAGTACCCTGGGTCAGATAGGGGTTGGACAACTCACATCCTTTATGGAGGATTACCTCTCCAAGGTGATTTGACCAACTGGTTGTTAAGCCCAAGAGGGCCCTTATAACTGATTATGTTACCTCCGATATTTAGCAAGGAGTCTCGGGCCCCTCTTGGGTGAGACATACCTTATTTAGGGAGGGATTCCACTCAGGCACTTTACCCCATTTTCATGCATATTGGTCATTTGACTTTTGGTATTCTCTTTGATTACTAGTTGGCCTTAGGGGTCTTTACTGAGTTTTCATTATCATGGATAGTGGAGTTCCTTTTGCTCCCTCATTTACTACTACCTACCCCATGATGCCCACTCATTTCATGGGGACAAATCCTTCTATTTTTTATAATGGTATGCAAAACTATGGCACTCAGTCAGCGCCTTGGGTCTCTAGTCATTCTCTTGTTGATATGTCTTCGCACTTTCCATCCTTTGCCTCGCCTCCTTATGTGAATACAAGTTTTGGGTCTGGGGGCATGATGCCTCCTTGTTATCCCTCTCCATTTGGTGGGAGTCATATCCATTAAACACCTCTTACTATAGGAGGTTGGAATCTTCCTTCCTATGAATCCATTGTTCTAGGAGAAAGTGCTCAAATGGGCGGTCATTAGACTTATTACACTCCGTCAACCTATCCTTCTTCCGCTATGCCGGTTCCTACAAACACTTTTCTCATGGCAGGCCCATGTCTTTCCTCTGGTGTTACATCCGGAGGGATTCATTATTATAGTATGGGAAACCCCCTTCTCGAAGTTCCTTTGTCTGGGGGAAACATATATCCTCACATGAGTAACCCTTGTCATGTCTCTTTCTCTTCGCAAGCGGCTTAGATGCCCTTACAACCTTTCATGAATCAATATGGAGGAGGATATTATCCTACTGAGTAGGGCCATGGTGTATACCAGAACCCTTCTTGGCTTGCAATTTCTCTAAAACAATATTTCCTTGGACCTTGGTCTCAAATTCCGCAATCAACCACCGTCGCTAGTCCAGTCATTGCCAGTCATACTGGAGCTCCATCACCAACCTTTGGTAGTCATGTTGGAGATTGTTTGAAAACCTCTGCAAGTCATGTTAGAGACATGCAACCAGCTGCTGCAAGTCATGCTGGGGAACAAGTACAGTCACTACGTGTCATACTGGCATTATATCACCAACCTCTGCTAGTCATGTTGGATATTGGTCGAAAAACTCTGCAAGTCATGTTGAAGACTTGCAACTAGCCGTTGCAAGTCATGATGGGGGAACAAGTCCAGTCACTATGTGTCATACTTGCATTATATCACCAATCTCTGCTAGTCATGTTGTATATTGGTCGAAAACCTATGTAAGTCATGTTGTAGAACTGCAACCAGCCACTACAAGTCATGCTCGGGGCACATGTCTAGTCACTACTAGTCACACTGCACATTCATCACCAACCTCTACTAGTCATGTTGGGAATTCATCACCAACCTCTGCTAGTCATGTTGGATATTTCCTACTAGCCTCTACAAGTCATGCTGGGAGCATGTACCCAACCACTACAAGTTATGCTGGAGGCATTCATATGATTGAGAAGCCTAGATGTCTCAGACATAAGCCTAAATTCCTTTGCAGTACTTGCGAATGGAATCCCCTTAATCGTTTGTGTCCTACTACTGTCAGGATACCAGAATCATGGTTCTCACTTGAGGACCCTTCAGGTTCTGATTCATCTATGGTTTCCTCACACTCTTTTCCTTCTCTAGTTGGTACAACATTAATGCCGATGCAATCTTCGGCTGACACCTCTTTTCCTTCCAGGGTTGATGCATCCCTTGACCTTGTTGTCTCACATCTCATTCAACCAGTGGTCACATTGATGCAATTTTTGACTGACACCTCTCCTATGTTTGGGCATGATGCGTCTCTTGACCTTGTTGTTTCTCATCTTGTTCTACCAACGGTCGTGTCGATGCAATCTTCGATCGGCATCACTCCTGTTTTTGGGGGTGATGCACCTCTTGAACTTGTTGTCTCGCATCATATTCAACAAATGGTTGAATAAGTGGTCATGCCAATGCAATCTTTGGTCAACCCCACTCTTCTCTTAGAGAGTGGAAAGTCTATGGGAGTGGTTGTGCTGATGTAATTTTCAGTTGAGCCCGCTCTTTTGGTTCTAGTTCTAGTCATATACCTCCTATATCATGTTGTCAGCATTCCCGATAACACTCCTTCTGAAAATGAGAGAGTTTTTCTCCCCCCGAGTACTCTCCATCCAAGTCTTGAGGAGATTTCCCTCGATTGGGATGGTCTTGTGGGGTATTCAATGCCCCCTCCTATGTGTTTTTCGGTAAGAGACATTATTTGATATGTCACGGAGACGATATCCTCTGCTAGCAATTTTTCTTCCTCGACTTGGATAGCTTTGGGTTTTCCCAAGATAATGCCAACCATTTGTAAGATACTGACGTTCCACATAAGTCTTACACGGGAGCTTTGGCCTCCCCCTTGACTTTCTGCCTAAAAACCTCTTAATGAGTCTGAGTTAAGATCTTTTCTGACTCATTCAAAAAGAGAAAATATTTTTGAGTGATTTATCCCTTTCACACTCATTAAATTGGACTTAAAAGGTCATGAGTCTTAATTAAGCTCTTTCCGGACTTGTTTTCAAAAATGAAAAAATTACCGAGTGATTTGTCCATTTCACACTTGATTAAATTGAATTTGAAAGGTCGTGAGTCTTAGTTAAGCTCTTTTCCGACTCGTTATCAAAAAGTGAAAAGATCACTAAGTGAACTTGTCTTTTTCACACTCGTAAAATGGTTTTGAAAAGACACCTATTTGGCACAAGTTTATCCCTTTTTCACACCAAGTAGACTAAAATACATAAAAAAAGACATTTTTTGGCGTTTAGTTGGGATTGCATCTCATGCCCTTGATTGTCCTCAGTTCTCGCTTTGCGTTATAAACCATTCTCCTCAACAATTTTGCATCCTGAACCAAGTAGAGCCTTGTTTATGTCCTTCACAATTTGACACCCTATACCTAGGAGGGAACATTCCCTGCGTGTCCATCTCCCGCATGCACTTCCCTGCATTGAGCATAGGTATGTTCCACTTTTGGAACTAGTTTTTCTTACTTGCGACACTTGTTTCCTCTGTATCATATCATTCGTTTGTTATGAAAAAATAAAAAAGGATGGGTGGGAAGGGAGTATTATATTATATCGGAAGCAGTCGTGTCGCCTTTAAACACAACACAAAGTTATTGAGTCCATTTATCATCATAATTTTGGGATTAGCACGACCTTAGGAAGCTGAGCTTGTTACTGAGTCTTCTCTACTGACTGGTTACTCTTCTAGTCCCTACAAAGAACTTCATTGATGCCTCCTGCATCTCATGATTTTATCATTGGGTCTATGCTACCAGAGTCCACCATATGTCTCTTTCTCTTGTTCAAAGGAAGTCTATCAACCTGTGTCAACCACTCCTCAAAACTATTGACTTTGCATCTCATCCATACCCTCAGTTTGTCTCAGAATCACATGATACTTTATGTCCTATCATGCACCCTATCCCTACTTCCATCATTGGTAGGTAACCTTGAAACCAATAGTCAACATTTCATCATTGGTTTCTAACTGGGTGGTTTCCCTTGTGTTTGACGGCAAGACATCTATTCACACACTGGGATTCATGCATGTATTGAATTCCATTAGCCTTATTGGTGGTCTCATCGCCTTTGTCAGCAATTTTTCATCATTGGTTGTTATTCAGAGGGTATTTTTCGTGTACCGCTTCCACTTGGCACACGCGAAAGATGTATAGGGTCGTTGGTTCGTGAACTTGTTCTTCATCTGATTTCCACCAAATCATGAAGCTCCTTCTTTGTACCTCGTGTTGACTGATGAGAGATGCCTTAATGCTCTCCTTTCAATGGGTCTCTTTCCATAGACATCATCCCATCATATGGAAATGGGATATAGAGTCTTATGAGTACCTTGAGGCTTGTAGTCATTAGTGGTAGGCTCTCTCCCCATAAAAAGTTGGGAATACATCAATGCCTCCTGATCAATGGATTCTTCAGGTGTTCGACATCGACTCCTCTATTCACACTTGTAATAATGTACTCGGTGCCTTGATACCTATTTTCATTATTAGTAGGTTTTCTCGCGTTTGTTAACGGTATATATCAATGACCGGTAATCAAACGATGTCTTATTTTTTCCGACCTCAACTCCTTTATTCACATGATGTATATTTTCACCTTTGGCGGATTGTGTAGAAGACTTGAAGACATCACTATGTGGCTGCAACTTTCTCGAGCTGTTGCTTCCATTTCATTGGAACAATACCTATATGACTTCAGTGATCATGGGAGATCAGATTGAACTCCATGGTATAAAAATATCTTCAGATTGGTTTTGAGATCGTTTCTACTGGGCCTTGTTCATGACTATGACAACTTTTTTACATGTAATCACATTTGTATTTGCCTATTCATGGCCATGGACACTTGTTTGGTATATTTTTCACATGGATCTGCAATATATTTTGGTAGCCATGTATGCAAAGTCAGTACAAAATGTAATGATCGATCGAGTTCATCCATCTGGTTCTCTGCCACTCCACTTCTAGATTATTTATAATGTATTTCGGCCATCGCAGATTCTCCTCTGACCTCACACATTAGGGGGCATCTGTTATAGAAAGATTTGCCTCACCCTATGCAATATTGCAGAGGGGGACTTATTCCATTCCCCCATGCAGACTTACTTTCCCTGATTGATAAATCTAGAGACAAAACAAATACTTTTCCACTTGAATGCACCGTGCAAGTTATACAACATATGTATACGTTGGTTGCTCCA
This sequence comes from Picea sitchensis, assembly GCA_010110895.2. Classification (NCBI taxonomy): domain Eukaryota; kingdom Viridiplantae; phylum Streptophyta; class Pinopsida; order Pinales; family Pinaceae; genus Picea; species Picea sitchensis. The sequence goes on along the minus strand of SNQJ01S0080599.1, from coordinate 4,911 downwards.
CTACAGCCCACGTACATCGGGATTTGTATCAGAAAATCAAAATTAAATGTCGGGTTTCCATGTCATGACAGGAGATCTCTGATCTTTGGCCTTCCATATACTAGAAATGTTTCGACTTGGCCCTTCAGTTTCATTTTGAAGGCTATAAATAATCCAATTTTGAGCTATGGAAAAGGGGAGAGAATTCAACTTTGAGAGAAAAGTTACTCTTGAGAAAATATTGCTTCATTATTGAGTCTGCATCCCTTTTTCCTTTAAGTCTGAACACAATGTTCAACCCCTAAGATATTCCCTTATTGATGGAGAACCTCTTTGTCTCCCTTATATGAGCTTTCCTTTGGTGGAGGATTGAAGTGGTGGAGGCCCAGTTGGAAGGAACTTGGTTTCTTGGTTTCGAACCGTGCCGACATGGAAGTCTGTAATGTTTCACTTTTATTGATCATTTATTAATAAAAATACTCCTTTCCCATCCAATTGATATCTTTCAAATATATGTATTATGATCCATGGGCATGCTTGTTTTGTATATTGATGGATTATGCTATCTAATGTGCTAACCTCTTATATCATCACTATATGCTTGCCTTGCTTGTTTGTTTAGAACTTGTTGCAGGTATAAAGATTTGGGTCAAAGTGCTCAACGGTAGACATCATCAAACGTTTGGATGAGGTAAGACTCTTTCTTACTTCTCTTGCACATTAGTTTATATAGCATATGTTGGAATTGAGTTGATTTCTACAGTCACAACTGTCTGTTGTGGTTCACCCTATCCATAGAGAGATTTTCCTCGTAACAATATTATGGATGTCTATCCTAAATAATGTCCTTTTAGTTCACACAATACAATGGTTTGTTCTTAGGTAAGGTCCATGGTTCTATGTTTCGTCGTACTCCTCTTGTATATTGATGAGCTATGTTCATCTACTAGATATAACTTGAGGTAGTGCATAACAAAGCTTATATGATTAATATGGGATGTATCCGGGAGCTAGGTCACAGATTTATAACACTATTGACACCTAATTTGCTACAATTCAGAAGCATAACTAGGACTAAGCTATCAAAAATTTGAGAAGCCTGAGATGGAAATTTTAAAGAAGAAAAACAAAATATTTGGAAATTCAAGCAAGGTAGAAAATGTTGGAAAAAAATGGAAAACAAAGTAGAAACTAAGCAGGAAATGAAAAATGAAAACCACACTTTTATTTATGTACAAGGGAGAAGTTGCCTTAAAGTTTAGCCGATTTAGTGCTTGTGAATCTAGACATTAACGGGGAAGAGGTCAACTTCCCCTTGAATATTTTGTAACCAATAAGTACCTTGGCCAATGTTTTCTTTGATAGCATAGGGCCCAAGCCATAATTGTTGGAATTTTGAATGTTTCCCTTGATCTTCGTGTGGCTTGTCCCATTTGAGGACTAAATCCCCAAATTGGAATTCTTTTTCACAAGAAGATTTCTTATCAAACCAACGCTTAACGATTTGTTGATGAGTCTCAAACTTGCCTTTAGCGTTGGCACAATTTTCTTCTAAGCTCAGTAAGGTATTGATACATCGTTGAATGAATGTACATTCTCTTCCTCGATATTGTTGGGTGAGTTGTAGGGAAGGAAGGTAGATATTCAAGGGTAAAAATACTTCTCTCCCATAGATAGGGAAATATGGGGAAGTCCCTATGGAGGCCTTAGGCGTGACGCGATCGGCCCAGAGGGAATTTGATAGACCAATTTATCTGGTGATCAACTATGGTTCATTTAAGGATCCAGATTAGGTTCTTGTTTGTATATTCAGCTAAGTCATTACCTTGGGGATAATAGTTGGTTGAGTACTTCAAAATAATTCCCTTTTCCAAGGAAAAATTAGATAACTTCAAAGATGAAAAATAAGTTGTTTTATCAAACACTAGAGATTTAGTAATTACAAACCTTGTAATGATGTATTGTTCAAGAAAATTAATCACTACCTCTTCATTCACTTTGATCGACGGTATTTCTTTAGTCAAACGTGTAAAATAATCGGTAGTGGTTAGGATATACGTATGTTTCTTGGAGGAATGGGGATTAATCTCACCAATGATGTCTAGCCCCCTATGTTCAAATGGTTCTTTGGTAGCAATAGGCTGGAGAGAGGTACCATATTTATATTCTCTTCTTGCATATTTTTGGCATGCTTCATATCTTCATGAATATGCATGAGCATATTTGAAAAGCATGGTCCAATAGTATCGATATCTTACCTCTTTGTGAGTTGTTGTGTCTCCTAAAAAATGGCCTCCTACTAGTTTTTCATGCATGTCTTTAAGGACCTTATCAGCATCTTGTTTTTTGAGGCACTGGAGCATCACTCTATCATAGTTCTTTTTGAATAGGATTCCATGTAGCAAATGATATTGTAGGGATTTAAATCTGAGTGCTCTCTTATGCTTAGCATTAAGGTGATCCAGGGTTGTGCCATGTTGCAAGTAATATTTGATATCGTTATAATATGATGCTTCAATAGATGGAACGTAAGGAACCTGTTGTGTATACATTGTTGGTTCCTCTTGCCATATTTTTTCTTATTGATCTTCATCACGAGTATCTTGTGTCACTAGTTTTCAAAGGCCTTGAAATTTCACGATGTTGGATGGTTTAAACTCTAGGTCATATTCTTATAAGGTCATCATCCAATTACCTTGTCTCTCTCCCAACTCTCTTTATATGAGAAGAGACTTGACCTCTGGGTGAGGGACGATAACTTTCATGTGATTCTTTAGAATATAAGGTCTAAACCATTTGATAGATTTATGGATAGAAAAATATTTCTTGTCCACTAGTGGGTAGTTCATCTCAGTGCCTTGTAGTCCAGTTCTCATGAATGCAATGAGATATTCATCTTCTTTCTCATCCTTCTATGTGAAAACTGTTGCAAGGGAGTGATCAAATGCAAAATTTTATAGTAAGAAATCCTTGCTAAAATATGGACTTTGCAGAGACGGGGTAACAACAATGGCAAATTTGATATTCCTGAATGATTCTTTCTCCATTGGTTTCCATTTAATCTGAAAATATTTCGTAATCATTCTTTGAAGTGCTTTAGCAATTTCGGAAAAACCAAGAACGAACCTCCTCACAAAATTGATTTTGCCAAAAAATTATTGCATTGATTTCTTCCTATGTGGTGGAGGGATTTACATAATGGATTTTGTCCTTCCCAAATCCACCGAAATTTCATCTTTAGAAATCACATGCCCCAACAATATTACTTTTGAATAAACAAACACAGTCTTCTTGGGATTCAATGATATCCCATATTTTTAACATCGTTCAAATATCTGTTTCAGATGTCTTGGATGGTCTTCCCTTTTCTTCGAATAAATAGTAACATCATCGAGTTAAACCCCCACACTTTGACCGATTAACCCTTTGAACATGATATCCATTTCCTTTTGGAATGTAGTGTTTGCATTAATCATACCAAAGGTAATTCTATTGTATGTGCACATCCCCCACTTGGTCCAGAATGTGGTTTTTAATCAGCCAGGTTCTGCTACGAGAACCTAGTTGTATCATGAAAACTCGTCTTAGTAGTAAAGAAAATAGTTTAGATCTAGAGATGAGTTGTAATATTTGCTCCATAGGGGGGACATGATAGTTGTCTTTGTTAGAAGCACAATTTAGGTTCCATAAATCTATGCATAATATGATTTCTCTCGACTTCTTCCTAACAAGCACCATCTTAGAAACCCAATTTGAATGTCGAACTTTGAAAATGATTCGGTCATCTAGCAGTTTATTCAATTCCGTTTGGATAAAAGGTTCGAGAGTCGAATGTATCTTTGCGAGATTTTGTTGGAATGGCTTGAAACCCTCTTTAATGGGAATCACATGTTGTGTTATTTGGGTATCATAAGTTTTTAGATCGTCATAAGTCCAAGAAAAAGCATCTTGATATCTCTTAAACAACTATGTGAATGATTTTTTTTATGCCTTTGAATAGCAGGTGCCCATATTGACATACTTGGGATGTTTATATGTTCCAAGATTGACCAGAAAGTGCATCATGGTCCAATTGTTGGTTTTTGGGTTGGCAAGCCTCCTAAATTTAGATTTCAGATTGAATAATTTCTCAAGAGTCAGAACATTCTTTGGGACACAATTTTCTTTTACTTTGTTTGATTCATCCCGATAAGTCAATAGTTCTTGATGATGGGATTCATCATTGATCACTACATATTGGAAAGTATTTGAACTGGTGAGAAAGTTGATAATTTTAATATCACTATTGAATAATCACCAATTTGTGATGTTGCCTGGTATGGAGGGATTGGAAATCATTTCAACCCAAAAACCATCATCAGGGGGAATGACCCTAGATACAATGTTGGCCAATATATTTGCATCTATATTTTGATTACGAGGTTTAGAAGTAACGTTGAATGCATCAAAAGAGTAAATAAAATTTCATAACTCTTGTTGATATGCTTTGAGATGTGGGGATGAGCAATGGATGGTATTTCTTACGTGCCGAATGATTATTTTTGACTCACCAAACTCTTTGAGATATTTCACCTTGAGATTAATGGCCCTTTTTATACCTTGGACTAAGGATTCGTATTTTGTAGTGTTGTTGGTGCATTCAAATTCTAGGTGGAAATATATGAGCATCTTACGTTGTTCAGGGTTGATCAGGAACATCCCGCTCTGGCTCCTTCTTGTGTCTTAGAGCCATCAAAGAACATCGACCACTTGTTAGAATTTTTTGGTTTATTAATTGAGCTAAAACCTAATTTAGTTAATATGTTACAAGCGCTATTATGTGTTCGTGGAAGGAGTTCATATTGTAAATATCGTTGTACCTTATATTTATGAGCTTCATAATAGCCATGGTCAGTCTTGAAGAAATAATTACCCAATATAGAATTTGAAAAG
>SNQJ01S0080597.1:20558-35545 GCA_010110895.2 Picea sitchensis | reverse complement strand
ATCATATTGAGTTAGTAGGTTTCCTTGAGGTAACTTGAAAATAATATGGAGCTAGTAGTTTGTCTTGTATTAGTTAAAATGTAAGTTGAAGCATGGATATTGATAAGCATCAATCCAATGGGAATTTGGATACAATGGCATGCCCTAGAGTAATAGTTGGATTCTCTAGTTCCAACCAACAATTGGGTAGTTATTGTAATTTGAATAGAAGTTTATAATTCCACACATGATTTGGGCATAGAATGAGAAGTTAGTTTCTTTAACTCTTAATGGTTTTTCAAGTTGGTGTCTAGATTCATTAATAAGGACCATGATTTTATCTTGGTTGAGTGACAATACAAAAGGTAGTGTTCAATGTGTATTTGTTTGGATATGATTGGAAAATATATATGTATTTGTCTATATGCATATACATATGTACACTATTGTGTCTAAGATATTTGTTTAGGGCTCTATATTTTAAGATGAAGCCATGTTTTATCATGAAGTTTTTGTATTTTAGACAAGATCTAAAAGTAAGTTTTTTCTTTGACAAGAGAATAATATTAGTCGTAATAAATGTGGCCTTAAAATATGATTTTTCATTAACATAAATTGTAAGAGATTTCATTAATATATTTCTTTATCCATTATCAAGTGTATCCAATAATCCAACATGTTAAATGAATGAGAATTAAGTGGTGTGAAAGTGGGTAGTCTTCAATAGTTTTGTGTTTTGTATTTTTTAACACCTATTTTAAGTAGACACTTGTAATTTCACTAAACTCCACATGCCAATTTTGTACTTCCATATATATTCCAACCGATGTGAAAGTACACCTATTAAACCAATGGGATTTAAACAAGGGGTTTAGTACTAATAAGTTTTTTTATGGAGAGGATTAAATATGGCTAGAATATTCAGCCATACAGTCACAAAATAAATGCAGTGAGATTTCAATTATTAACTTCCTAGCTATTATGAGACATCCAGATTTATGTGTTTACTTTGCATTTACATTTATAACCATATTTAAAATTGCTGATGGCTAATGATTACTTGATGAAAGTGATTAACAAAGATTAAAAATTTAACACCCAGGATAAATGAAACATAGCTAGTTTATTGTTAATCCAATAATAAAATTTAATAAATTATTTATTTATATATATGTTTTTTAAAATTGTTTTAATGTAATATTTATATGTAGTTTAAAGTGAAAATAAAATATTTGAGACTTGTAATAATGTATTATTTGTGGATAAACTAATAATAATAATAATATTAATCTATTTTTAAGGTCAAAGCCAAGCCGGCCACCTGGAGATTGGTGTGTGAGACCCCCTTGTTTTGTGGGACAGGGACCCCCTCCATGCTTGATTTCTTTGGTAAAAGTCCTGAGGTATACATACCCTACCCCTCTCTGGGGTAGGGTACATTTGGCAATAAAAGAAAAGATAAGTGACAACACAATAATATAAGAGTACATTTGGCAATGAAAAAAAAGTTGGTTTTAAGTTTAAAATTGAGTTTTATGTGCACATTTTCATTGAAAATAAATAAATGTCTAGAGATTTAGCAGAAGAATTTAAATTGAACATAATAGACAATAAATATTGTAATGAGAAAATCAAAAAACAATTTATCATAAATTTAGTGAAATATAATATTAAAAGAATGTTAAAATACTCCCCATAATGCATAAAATTTGTAAGAACTAATACAAAATAAAGAGACACTCCTCTAAATCACCCAAATCTAAAATATTAGGTTTTGGTTATTAATCAAAAATTTAATAAAACTAATAAAATAAAAGCCTCCTCTAAATGGCCAAGTCTAAAATATTAGGTTTAGTTTTATAAAAGTTTGATTTTAATTAATAGAGAAATAACAAAGGAAACACATACAGAGTTGAATTTTATTTTTATTTTTAATTAGATGCACACATAAATAAGATAAAAACTGTAATATGAAATAAGATAAAAAAAATGGCATATCTATACTTGTTCCTTACTTTTATATAAAATACAAGATAATTTGTTTTTATATATTTGTATTAGTTATTTACACACCTTTTATCAATCAAATTTAAGATAATTTGATTATTAATATAGTATATATTTGTATTTTTTTATTTGTAATGTTAAACATTATTTGTTTTTTTCACTAAACCAAGAAAATTTAAAGGAAAAAATAATTATCAAGATTACATCATTTACAAGTATTGACATTAGTATTTAACATAATATTGTTCATGAAGACTCTTTTCTCTGCAATTATTTATGTGATGTTATAGCATTTATATGGCTAACTTACTAATGTTTTGCATGATAACATATTTTTTTTTTGTTTGGAAGGATCTGAGATATATTCAATGGTATGAAAATTGCAACTCTAACTTCACTATGGAACTAGCACAAAACTCTCCAATGTCTCAATAATGTCTGAATAATGGTTTCAATTTTCAAGCTGGTAATTCCATTTATTACCTATGCTTATCAGCAATGCTTATATCATATTTGGTTCCCAATGATTAAAGACAATTGGCACTTTCAATATGAATCTGGATATGAAATTCTCAGCCTTGAAGTCCCGTGACTATCATTGTGGACTTAAGGAATTAAGTCTCTTTCCCTTTAGATAAAGATAAATATTATATCTTTCGAGAAAAAAGGAAAACACTCCTCCATGGAAGCAAGGCTTAGGTGTTTGCTAAAATTTGTCTCTACTTAACTTAAAGTCATCAAAACCTCTCCTAATATACCTAGCCTCATAAAATTAAAAAAAATGTCATCAAGAGCCAATCTTATATTGTTTGAGGTCAGGCATTTCAAGAGATACCTTATTTTCTATGTAAAATAACCATAAATAAACAAATAATAAAATGTTCAAACTATAGTTCTACTCCATTGTAAAATCATAGCGTTTGAGCAGTTATTCGTCATTACATCATTCTGCTACTATGGAAAGTTCTTTTACATGCTGTTAGTCTTTTATACTGTTGTAACACAAGCACAGATGCCCACTGAATTCTGAGAGGCTTCGGCTTTCATGTGTGTTTCTATTCAAATTTTATATTTACTTTGGTGCTATTGGTAATCTCTCTTAGATTAGTCATTCCAATGTACAATGTTAGTCAAAAGAAAAGTGTCCCAGATTTTCAGATTCATTGGGTTTATTTAATAAGCTAACATATGCATTGTTATTCATCAAAATTGTCTTAATATCTTGCTTAAGATGTTTCTTAGTTTTTTTTTTTTAAATGTTGATGTTCATCATATTTCATTCTCTTGTGGTTGTGGTGGTTGTTACAATAATTTTATCTTTGCCCACTTGGAAAATTTAGCTGCTTCAAATAAATGTCGAATTGGGAAATTTAAACCCGAGACCACGGAGGTAATGATTGAAGGGCACCTTTGAAATAATGTGGCTCAACTTTCGAGATTTCGAAGCCCACTGGGAGTGACCAGTTTTTCATATTCAAATCAGAATGCCACCACGTCTATAAATATAATTGGACACATCAGAAGCCAATGCCGAGCATTGATTGATTAACATCGTAGTCTTAAAGTATGTCACTTTGGATTGAAATTTTGACATGGGTAGAATGTTTATGGAGTGATGGATTTATATCTTAGTGTATAAGTTCAATGTATCTTTTCATTTTTCTATAAATCTGGTTGTATTTGATGAAATCGGCATGGGAAATAGCCAGTAATTGAAGTGGTAAAATTTGATTGGATAATCGAAATCCGAAGTTTCGAAAAAAGTTAAACAAATTAAAAAATGATTGTGGTTTGTGGATTTGAAGCTGGCATGATATAGTCAAATCTTGGATTGTATTTTTTAGAATGGTTGAGATAGAAAATTGGTGTTAGGTCAAAGGGTTATTTGAGTGCATTTTCACATTTTTTTTTTTTAATGAACAATTACTTGGAAGCAAAGAAGAACAACTTTTTCTGGGAGAGAGGAAATGATGACTCACTTAGTTTGGGCAATTTTCCTTTCACGAGAATGGTTCTCTATGAAGAAAAGGAGAAAAAACCAAAGCAAACAATCTTAGGAGAAGAGAGCAGATCCCAATGGAAGGAGTTTGGTTCCCTTAGAGAAGGCTTGGTCGAAAGGAAAGAAGAAGCAGTTTCAGTGAAAGTACTGAGGAAAAACTGTAGAAGAAAAAAAAGAAATGAACCTCTAGATCATGAAGAAATGAATAAGTAAAGAAGAGGACCAACGATTTGTTGGCTGAAGGACAAGACCCCATAACTCTTGGACAATAAGGAAAATTAGAAGAGAGAAAAGAGAAGAGGAGTAGGGAAGGAAAGTGCTCATGCAATAGAGATGAAAGAAGACAAAGCTAACGATGGGGTTTACTTTTGTGAACCCACTGAGATTTAGACCAGCGGGTAGAATTTTAATAGTTTGGGAAATGGCATTGGCATGATTTTGAAATACTGATGAAGAGCCCATTGAGACCTGCATGTAAATGTTTTGAAGGTTAATAATACACATTTCATGTTGGTGTTGAAATTCCATTGTGTGCCTTGCTTGAACTAAATGTTTTGCGGCACATATAAATTCACAGTTACAATCAATTCAAGTATCAGATCTGATTCGCAGAAGCACAAGATCCATCTTAAACCTATTAGAGGGATAGGAAAAAACTGAAGGTGCAAACCTCAATCTTACCCCAATAGTGTTTTTAAAATTCCTCCAAGGGATATGCTCCCACTAACATAACATAGAGTGTTACACCACACGACCGCAATCTAGAAAACCAAAATACCATGAAAACAACAGTCAAGAGAGGCAAGCATTTTCTTAATCTCTCATTCAAACAACATCAGATTCTGGGTTTAAAAACTGCTGATTGATAATCTTCAATTGACATCAAATTTAAACTTAGCGACAGCCTACAATCTGAGAAAACTCATGAATATCATAAAATCAAGGAGGATAAAAGACATACCAAAAAAAAGTATAAGCATATTCGAGTCAACAAGATTTCAATACCCCAATAACAGTTCCAGATAGCAAGTGGGGTTTAGTGAACAGGAACTGGTATCTCTCAGAAATTGAATTAAAATTACGAATTGGGTATCTCTGATAAATTGAATTAGTGATGAATGGGATTGACCCAAATTACTTAGGCATTTCCATTCGACATTTGTTCACGACATTTCCATTCGGCATTTGTTCACTGGTCAAATCGACAGAGTTTAAGCCATACACCAGGCTACATTTTCTCCCTGTGGCCTGCATACCCAAATGGCATGGCATTGAAAGCCCTGGGCTGAATATGGCAGAATAGTTACATTCAGACCTGGCACCTAAATGACCAAGAGTCCTCAGACTTGTTTCTTACCGGCAATTCCAACAATTAAAACAATGGCTCAAACATAGTTAGCTACCTCTTCCCCAATGCAAACCCCGGCCAGCCTCTGGAAGCTTCTACCCCTGAGTCCTGAATCCTGGGGTTCGGGCCAATCTGAGTCCCTTTTTGGATCTCTGGCATTTTTTAGGGACGGCTGAATCATCACAATTCATCTGAGCCAGAGCATCTGGCTGGTGATCTGCTATGGTCTTAGGGCATTTGATTTCCTTGTCGTAATCAACGCATTCTTGCTCTCTTTTCCGCTTATTTTCTTCGCTAATTTTGGGATCGGAAGGGCACTTATCTTCTTCCTTGGCGCAACCATTATCGCCCATGCCTTCGGCTTCATCTTCCTCGATGGAATCATGAACCTTAGCTGCTTAAAATTGCGAGAGAGAGATGGAGGCTTGGGGATGGGCCATCGCCTGTTAGTGTCGGGAACCTTGTGCAGATTCCCTCTGTAAACGAGATCACCACCATTTTCCAGACCAGGAAGGACCTCTTATCTCAGCTGACCACAGGAGGAGTTCCATTGTTTGTTGGAAGCGCTGTTGTGTTGTCGCTTGCTTCGCTGATACCCATGTTCAAAGGAATCTCCACAGAGCTGATACCCATGTTGAAAGGAGTCTCCACAGAGAGCAAATCACAGGCAATAATGTCTTCTCGAGTAGAGATGTGGAATTGATAGACGACGAAGTAACGGTAGGGGGTTTCGAGGAGTACTTGGTGGGTTGAGTCAAACCCACGCCTCCTCCTGCATTCTCCAGGTCTGTGCGAAAATTGACACAGGCGGTGGGGCAATCTTGAATATGCACAGTGCAGGTCGAGGTTTTGAATATAAACCACTGGCGGGTTGAGTCAAAACCAGCTGTTTAGGTTGACAAGTTTTGCTGGTGGAAAAAACTTGTTCCAAGTCTAGTTGGATTGAAAAATCAGGTGGATAGATAAATATGGTGGTTTTCCAAAACTTGTAAAAAAAGGGTTTTATTATGAAAATGTATCTAAAAAATGGTTTTAGAAAACTTCACAGATTTTCTACAAAATCTAACATTAAATTAAAATATGGTTTCGGAACTAATAATGATATTTTTTTTAAAATATGCTCTATGTCCTTTTAAAACAAAAGTATTGAACATGGTGCAAGAGTTTCAAAGACGTTTTTGAAACAAAGGAAATGTGAAAACAGATTCCCATAAAACGAAGCTTCAAAAGGGCTTGTAATTATTATATTGTTATATTATAAATGCAGGATGAAACCACCAGAGTGTATCCTCTTAATTAATAGAATTGAGAAGCCTCAGGTGGGATTCATGATTAAACTGTTAAGTCCCCAATCACATGCCCAAAAACATAGTTCTGTCTGTCACATTTGCAGACAGTTTGGAACTGATCAGGCAGTTAATAAGAAAGGTGTGATTATGTTCAAGTCACCATACAGGAAAATTATATAGTTTGATGCATTGCTTTTAAAATGATATTAAATCATAGTTACTATAAACCATATATAAATGAAATCATAGTTTGATATAAATCCAAATGAAAATAAAATGAACTAGAAGTAAAACTACTCGATCTTTAATATTACCAGGATTATGTTCTGTGTTGGCACCAACATTATATGCCATCCCAATATTCATAGTCAACAACAACATGACTATGAACAGAATTAAATGATTGAGTGTTTGTGTTTCTGTCATTCTTTTTTCAACTGTGTGTAACTTCCAGACCTAAATTTAATAACAAAAATATGTTGTAGAAGCTCTGTATTTATGGGAGACTTGATAGAATGCAAAAGTGAAATACTCACTCCAATTCATTTGCTTCTTCATCATTGCATAGAGAAAAAAATAGAATATGTACTACCTTGCGATTCAAAATTGAAAAAACATAAATATTTTAAGAAATATTTGGATTCATCCTAATTTCCTACTTATCAAATTAAATTAAGATTCATGTTCAGAAGATTTTAGGTCATATTAATTGCAAATATTAAGAAATCCGGTGTTGCATTGTTTAAGTTCTAATTTCTAGTCTGGGATTCATGTTGAGGAAAATTTTAGCTCATAATTTCAAATATTAGGAAATCCTGTGTGATGATTGAAGATTCAGATATTTTTAGTAATATCTTCCTTTAGATCCGAGTGATATCTTCCTTCAGATCTGAGCAGGTGATTTGACAAAATTTTGGAGATTTGTTGATGATTGAAAATCATAAATTTTTCAGTAATATCTTCATTAGTTTTTAATTTTTATAGAAAACATGTTTGTTTTTTTTTCTTAAATAAAACGTATAATTTTTAAAAAAATGAAACATATTATATTTATGTTGAAACGCTGTTTTTATTTTTTATGGAAACATCTTTTATGTTAAAAAAAGAAACATCTCTTTTATTGGAAACATTTTTTATATTTGTATTTATGGAAATATCTCTTTATTTTAATGGAAACATCTTTATATTTATGTATTTTTAAAAATGAAAACATCTTTTATATTTATAGAAGCTGTTTATTTAAAAGAAAAAAGCTGAGCATCTTTTCATAATTTATATTTATGGAAACATGTTTTGGTTTTGGATACCTACACCCAAATCTATTTATCTTGTTTTTGGTAAACTGAAATAAATGCAAAGGAAAAGTTCAATAGGTTGAATAACATATTTAATCATAGTAATTTCACGACAATCCATTTCAATGCATTTATTTCCAAACCTTAGTCTAGTTCAATACACTTACTTTAGAGAGCATTTTATTGTTTTAGCATGAGATGGCACACCACATAATCTGGGATGTCACACCACAAAGAGTTTGTGTTCAATACATTTATTTTAATTCAATTGGGAAAAATTTGTTTTAAAATTTTGCAACTCTCTATTTACAACTTTATATATGCACTTGCTAATCTATCAAGAGAAACATAAGACTCTAGAAGGGGCCCTTAAAGAAGGCTAATTCTTTCATAAGGATTTTCCTCTATTTTTATGTCATTTGATATTTAAAGGGTTAAGGAAAACCTTATAAAAATTCTAAAAAAAAGTTAGAACTTCAAAACCTTGGTATTATTATGTTAGAAAAACTTATGGGCTAAGGGGTTAATATTTTGGGAGAGCTATGCAAAACTAGTGATATTTCTCATGTCTAAACTCTATAGAAAGGTCAAAAGGTTTGGTAACTAGGTGGAGATTTGGTAACTAAGTGGATGAAGAGTTTTATTTGGTAAATAAATTTTGTAATACTTGAGCTTTGATATTGAAAGAAAATTTCATTTCTCTTTGGTGCTGAAACACACAAGTGATAGACATTTATATAGTATATTATAATAGAAGTGGAATTGTGGAATCAGAGGAGGATATGTTAGCACATGATTTATTTAAAAGGAGGAACTCCAAGGAGGATTTGTTACCACATGATTTATTTAAAAGGAAGAATGTTGTTGGTAGGGGGCTTAAATTCTACTATTCTGATAGATAGAAGTTACAGGGGAAATTAACTACTAAAGTCGTTGGATTTTTTATTTTTTAGGATTTTTTTTTTGGAATAAGTTCTAGGAGGTATGTTTGTGCATGTCTAACATGTTAAGCTCATTTAAAACTAGGAATATGAAAATGATTGATATTAGGTGTAAAATAGACTAGATAGGTAATCGGTATATAATTTCTTATGATATATCAATTAGGGTCGGATCTAGGTACAGAGGTTGGTGCTAAGATAGTATAATGTACCCATTTTTTGATGTTTCTATGTTAGAGAGTGGGATGTCTTGATGGCAGGATAGAGTGATGTTGAGAGTTCGGGAGATATTGAGAGGGTTTATTGGGCCAAACTTGCATCGTTCATCATATCTCATCATGAGTATCCATTCACTGTGTCTTTGGTTTTGTTGCATTTGATGATTTAAAGTAATTTTTGAGTTATTATGGAGCATGCAATTAAAATTCACTAGGAGGTCATTTGGGCATAATAATTGAAGAGGCCTCTAGTACAATAGCTCATCATAATTGGGAGGAAGAACACTACAAGATAAGATGTCAAGAAGTGACTTTCAATGGTTGGAGAAGCCATAAGGACAAATAAATAACTTTTTAAAAGCAAAAAAAAAAAGTTAATTAATTAATAAAAGTGATTTTGTTAAGGAATATTAAAAGTAAAGTAAAGTCTTGTAGAGAAAAGATGAACACTTGTCGTTTAAAAAGAGATAAAACCTATTCTTTCATGATGTTGATTGCTATTTTGATGCTTGGCTTATTAGCTAGAAGAGCCCATGGTATTTGGGGTTTTGAGTGGAATACACTAAGAGATCAACAAAGGGAGTAGAAGATTCTCATGTGTAGTCCAAAGCATTACAAGGAGGTGGCATCTTCCTCCCTCACCATTCTGAGATTCAGTTCTATTTCAATTTCTAGCCAGTTGAGGAAAGGAGTAGAATTTAGTATCTTTGCAGATCTAGAGTGCCACTTATTCATGAGAGAAGAAGTTAGCGGGATCTTGAGGTGCTTAATATAATAGAGTAATTCAGTTAGGATTTTTAGATATCTCCAAGGTGCCTTTTATCATTACTTTGTGGAGAGTTTACATGCCATATTCACCATTTCTCTTAGTGGGGTGAAATTCATGAGGAGGGCACAATTATATTTGAGACCATTGATTGGGAGGTTTCAGATGTGCATGAAAATTACAAGTGATCACTTTCCATGACCATACATATTCATTTCTATGGGTTTGCAGACTATCATGGGAGTTTGGAGATCACATATATTTATTTGTTGATTTGGGTGTATTTCCTGAGGGAGAGGGCACATATGTTCTTAGGGCTATGGTTATTTGGAGGTCAGCCAGTTAGATACAACCCAAAGACTACTCTTGATACCCATATTCAAAGGAGTCTCCACAGAGAGCAAATCACAGGCAATAATGTATTCTCGAGTAGAGATGTGGAATTGATAGACGACAAAGTAACGGTGGGGATATTTCGAGGAGAACTTGGTGGGTTGAGTCAAACCCACGCCTCCTCCTGCATTCTCAAGATGCAATGCGAGAACTGTGAGAGGCGGTGGGCAATCTTATACTTGAATATGCGGTGAAGTCACGAGGTTGAGTTTGAATAGAAAGCTCCTTGGCGGGTTGAGTCAAAACCCGGTTGTTTTAGGTTGACAAGTTTCTTTGGTGAAAAACACTTCTTCTTTGGTTTTGAATAATAATGATGTTTTAAAACTATATCTAAATATTCACTTTTTAAAACAAAGTGACAAACCTTGATTGCATAAAATAGTTTCAAAGACATTTTTAAAACAAAAATATTGAAAGCAGATTCCATAAAAACAGCTTCAAAATAGCTTGTAATTATTATATTATGAAATATAGGATAAAACCACCAAGGCGTGTATCCTCTTAATTAATGAGGAGCAAAAGCCTCAGGTAGGTTATGACAACACTGGTAAGTCCCCAGTCCATGCCCAAAACATAGTTCTGTCTTCTCACATTTTGAGCAATTTGGAACTGATCGACAGTTGTACAAGGTATGATTATGTTCCAAGTCCTCATGTGAGGAAATTATCTGTGTTGATGCATTGCTTATCATGATAAAAATGAAATCATAATTTACTATAAAACCATATATAAATATGAAATCATATTTATTATAAATCCATAAGTAAATAAAATGAACTAAATGGCTTCTAGATCCTTTAATATTACCGAGTTATGTTACGTATTTAGTACCAATATTATATACCATCCCAATATTCATGGTCGAAACTAACATGACTATAACAAAATTAAATGATTAGTGTTTGTGTTTTACGCATTCTTTTCAATTGTGTAACTTCTAGACCTAAATTTAATAACAAAATTATGTTGTGAAACTTTGTATTTATAAGAACTTGATGGGAATGCCAAAATGGAAATATTTTCTTTCCAACTCATTTGCTTCTTCATCATTGCATAGAGAAAAAATAGAATATACCTTGCACGATTTAAAAATTGAGAAAAAACATAAATATTTTAGAAAATAATTTGGATTCCTCTAATTTCCTGCTTGTCAGAGTCGGTCGATTCATGTTCAGAAGATTTTAGGTCATATTTAGCTCGTATTAATTGCAAATATTAGGAAATCTTGTTGATGATTGAAGATTCAGAGATTTTTAGTGATATCTTCCTTCAGATCTAGCAGGTGATTTGACAAAATTTTGGAGATTTGTTGATGATTGAAAATCATAAATTTTTCAGTAATATCTTCATTCGTTTTTAATTTTTTGTGAGAAACATGTTTTGTTTTTTTCTTAATAAAAATGTATTTTTAAAAAAATGGAAACATATTTATATTTATGGAAACATTGTTTTTATTTTTATGAAGCATCTTTTTATGTTAAAAAAAGAAACATCTCTTTTATTGGAAACATTTTTATATCATACATTTGTGGAGTATCTCTTTATTTTTTTAAAAATGGGAACATCTTTTATATTTATGTATTTTTAAAATGAAAACATCTTTTATATTTATATTTTTTTTTTTTTTTTTTTTTTTTTTTTTTTTTTTTTTTTATATTTATATTTATGGAAACATGTTTTGGTTTTGGATACCTACACCACAAATCTATTTATCTTGTTTTTAGTAAACTGAAATAAAATGCAAAGGAAAAGTTCAACCAAGTTGAATAACATATTTAATCACAATGTTCACAACAATCCATTTTCAATACATTTATTTAAATAGCGAGTCTAGTTTCAATGCATTTTATTTAGAGGAAACTTGTTTACCCATTGTTCAAACACGGATGGCACACCACATAATTAGATGTCACCACAAAGAGTGTATTTCCAATGCGTTTATTTTAATTCAAGTTAGAAAGATTTGTTTTAAAATTTTTGCAGCTCTATTTACAACTTTAAATATGCACTTGTTAATCTATCAAGGGAAACATAAGACTCTAGAAGGGGCCCTTAAAGAAGGCTAATTCTTTCATAAGGATTTTCCTCTATTTTTTTGTCATTTAATATTTAAAGGTTAAGGAAAACCTTATAAAATTGCAAAAAAAAGTTAGAACTTCAAAACCTTGGTATTATTATGTTAGAAAAATTATCTTGTTTTTGGTAAACTGAAATAAAATGCAAAGGAAAAGTTCAACCAAGTTGAATAACATATTTAATCACAATGTTCACAGCAATCCATTTTCAATACATTTATTTCAAACAACGAGTCTAGTTTCAATACATTTATTTCAAACAACGAGTCTAGTTTCAATACATTTATTTAGAGAGCTTGTTTATTGTTTTAAACGCAGATGGCACACCACATAATGCAGATGTCACACCACAAAGAGTATGTGTTCAATACATTTATTTTAATTCAATTGGGAAAATTTTGTTTTAAAATTTTGCAACTCTCTATTTACAACTTTAAATATGCACTTGCTAATCTATCAAGGGAAACATAAGACTCTAGAAGGGGCCCTTAAAGAAGGATAATTCTTTCATAAGGATTTTCCTCTATTTTTATGTCATTTAATATTTAAAGGGTTAAGGAAAACCTTATAAACAATTGCAAAAAAAATAGTGGTATTATTATGTTAAAAAAACATATGGGCTAAGGGGTTAATATTTTGGGAGAGCTATGCAAAACTAGTGATATTTCTCATGTCTAAACTCTATAGAAAGGTCAAAAGGTTTGGTAACTACATGGAGATTTGGTAACTAAGTGGATGAAGAGTTTTATTTGACTAATAAATTTTGTAATTCTTGACTTTGATATTGAAGAAAATTTCATTTCTTTGGTGCTAGGAAGCTTTTCAAGTGATCAACATTTATGGCCCATATTATAATAGAGTGGAATTGTGGAATCCAAGGAGTATTTGTTACCACATGATTTATTTAAAAGGAGGAATTCCAAGGAGGATTTGTTACCACGTGATTTATTTAAAAGGAGGAATGGTATTTCAACGGGGACTTAAATTCTACTATTACGATAGATAAAGTTGGGGAAGTGCTACTAAAGTGCGTTGTATTTTACTTTTTAGGTTTTTTTTGGAATAAGTTCTAGGAGGTATGTTTGTGGATGTCTAACATGTTAAGCTCATTTAAAACTAGGAATATGAAAATGATTGATGCTAGGTGGAAAAGAGACTAGACAGGTACTTGGTATATAATTTCTTATGATAGATCAATTAGGGTCGGATCTAGGCTAGAGGTTGGTGCAAGATCATGTAATGTCCCCATTTTTTGATGTTTCTATGTTAGAGAGTGGGATGTCTGGCACAGTAGCCAGATGGGGGTGATAGCGAGTTCAAGAGATATTGAGAGGTTTTATTGGCCCCGACTTGCATCGTTCATCATATCTCATCATCAGTATCCATTCCGCACAACTTGTCTTTGGTTTTGTTGCATTTGATGATTTCCGTAATTTTGAGTTATTATGGAGCATACTTTAATTAAATTTACTAAGGAGGTCATTTTGGGCATAATAATTGAAGAAACCGCTTAGTGCAATAGCTCATCAGAAACGGGAGGAATAACACTACAAGATAAGATGACAAGAAGTGACTTTCAGTGGTTGGAGAAGCCATAAGGACAAATAAATAACTTTTTAAAGAAAAAAAAAAGGTTAATTAATTAATAAAGTGATTTTATTAAGGAATATTAAAAGTAAAGTAAAAGTTACTTGGAGAGAAAAGATGAACATTTGTTTAAAAGAGAGATAGGCGCTTCTATTCTTTCATGATGTTGATTGCTATTTTGATGCCTGGCTTATTAGCTAGAGAGCCCATGGTATTTGGGGGTTTTGAGTGAATACACCCTCGAAATCAACAAGGGAGTGAAAGATTCTCATGTTCTTGATTCAAGCTTGACCAAGGAGGTGAAATATTCCTCCCTCACCATTCTAGTTCAGTTCTATTTCAATTTCACAAGCAGTTGAGGAAGCAGGGTAGAGATTTGGTGTCTTTCTGCAGATCTAGGGCGCACTGTTCATGAGAGAAGAGTTTGCAGGATCTTGAGGCGCTTGTATATGGAAGTAATTCCAGTTCATAGTTCTTAGATATCTCCAGGGTGCCTTTTATCATTACTTTGTGGAGAGTTTACATGCCATATTCACCATTTTTCTTAGTGGGGTGAAATTCACGAGGAGGGCACAATTATATTTGGGACCATTGATTGGGAGGTTTCAGATGTGCATGAAAATTACAAGTGATCACTTTCCATGACCATACATATTCATTTCTATAGGTTTGCAGATTATCATGGGAGTTTGGAGATCATATATATTTATTTGTGGATTTGGGTGTATTTCTCGAGGGAGAGGGCACATATGTTCTTAGGGCTATGGTTATTTGGAGGTCAGCCAGTTAAGATACAACCCAAAGACTACTCCTATCATCTTGATATCATCAGATCTATCTTCTATCATAGTTTTGTAGGAATTTGAGGCCATCATAGAGGACCTCGTACCATCCTTAGTCTATTCCAGCCAGGAAGTGTGCATTGTGCTAGAGAAGGAATCACCTACAACAAAGGGGAAGGGTTGGATCTTAGAGATTTTTGGTATTTAGCTTGGGGAGGATTTTGGAAGCCTATATCTTCATCTTCTATTGTATCTTGGAGGCATTATTAGCCACACAAACTACTCTTCTCTATGTATTCCAGATCTGC
>SNQJ01S0080596.1:75144-101558 GCA_010110895.2 Picea sitchensis | reverse complement strand
TCAGAAGCACTAAAATCATAGTAAAACAATCAAACCCCAATGGTACACTCCCCGACTCGATCCGGAGTCCAAGGGGTTCCATCAATGCCTTTGCATCCTCAAGGTCCAAAATCCTGCACACTCAGTAAAACCGAGTCAATAGCACTTGTCTATGTCAAGGCGGTAAAACAACATGTCATCATCCCATAACGCCTCATAATCAAAATCAAAAGTTTTAATAGCATAATAATTTGGATCACTTGCGAGCAAGTGTCCTCAAAGAATAAGTTCACTCAGTGTGCTAGAGCAGGATGTTACATCATCCCAGGGTGCCATGGTTCCATCATTTGAGAGTATACAAAGTTGAGAGTAGGATGACACCTAGTAATATATCAATGGAGTCACCAAATGATCTCCCTTGGATCATCAAAGAAAGGTGAGGGAACTACCCTCGATGGATTCACCAGGTAAACTTGAGAGATAAGGGCTTCAGGAAAATTTTACCAGAAGATATGGCATTGAGGAGAATGACTCAATCCTCCCTAAAAACGATGCCAAAATGTTATCATGGGACTTGTACTTGTGAAAAGCCCTATGAAAGTCCCCAAATATGTGTAACTACAAGAAATCCTACCATTGTCACCTTAGCAATAAATCCCCTTGTTTTAGTGATTGAGGAGGTCCACCATAGGGGAGGCCTCCCTGGTGACCTCAAGGGATCGAAGTAGCAAGTTTTTAACCCAATCCTACCACCCTCTCTCTTGATCACCAAAGTCAAGGTATAGGTCAAGGAGAAATAAGAAGTAATAAGGTGGTTTGAGCACCTGACCAAAACAAGAACACTTGCAACATATAGATAATGATTTCCAAGTACAAGCATGCAAATAATGCCTCTTTAAGACACTAGACAGTGAAATTTTCTATGGCATTTATGAAATTGCATCAATTAACAATAATATAACAACCATGAAATAATTATAACAACAACTATGATTACACTTCACAATTGCAACAATTCACCATGAAAACTTAGCATTATCTCAGTAAAACATTATAATCCAATTGTTTGATGCAATTTTTGGGTATATTAGACCATCATTAGAGCAATGTATGCAAAAAATTAGAATATGTTAAGATGCTTGTACAAAACCTTTGCAACAACAACAAGATTATTAGTCAATTATCTTAAGTTGGGATCAATAAAGTTAGTAGGAAATTTGAGAGAATTGAAATGAAGAGTTTGTTGATCACTTTCACCATAAGAGAGCTTAAATATTGGTGCCTTTAAGGGCTATGGAGTCTTTACAACAATAATGCAATAAGTTTTGGAGATGAAGCTAGCAAAGAATAAGAGGTAGGGATTAAAATCTAAGGTATTGGCACATTAGGGTCTTAGGGTTTAAGCCTTGAGGAGAAGGATTTCTAGAGTGAAAACACTTTTGGGCTCTAGCAACCTTTTCTCCCTTCTTTCATAATTCAACTAGGTCACAGTCAAGTGTCTAGGGTCAAAATCCTAAAGTGATAGAATTTGAGGGATTTAGGAGTCTAACCCTAGCTAGGATTTCTTCACAAATTTTGGAAAAAAATAACCTTGTGAGAGGAGGAAGCACTTATGCTCCTCCCTTAGGGTTTTACCAAGCAATATTTCAAGCATGAAAAAGTAAAATTCACCAAAAAACATTAATATCATGAAAAAATATTATAGAAATTTACTTACTTCACCAAGATACCAAGAAATTAAAACCTAATTGCAACAAAACCATCCAAACATTAGCAAATAAGATCCATCACTTGAACATTCAAGCATAGCGCACTAGTATATAAGAGAGATATATCCCAAGAGGGAGAAAATTTCAGCCTTGGTCTCTCACTAAGGTGATAAAACGTGATGATAAAATTAAATGTCAAGGTGATCTATTTATATGGAGCTATGTTGACCTATTTGTCCACATAAAAATGTCAACAACAAAATATAAGAGGGACGACCCTTTTAATTTTTCCTTACACTTTGAAAAAATGAAGTGTGACGTAGGGATAGAGGTAAGACATCAAGCCTCCAAGATGAGATTGTTGGGCCTCCAATGGCAATATGTCATGATCTTACATGAAAATATCTCATGCCATGTGTTTCTTCCTATGAAGCCACCTTTGGAACCATCTCATCCATCAAGCCTTATCCCTTCAAGGTGATGTCAAGGGATAAAAAGTGACATCCTAGGCCTCCAATGGCCAACTTCTAAGTGGATAAGGGTGCAAAATCATCCTCTAGTGACATTAAGGATCCTCCAAAGGCAACATATACCATCTTCAAGGTGAAAATATCATCGTCAATGATCACCCATACGTGGGGTATGGCATCCATCATGTGGGAAAGGTCCTGGAAAGACAAACAAGTACATCCTCCAAGGGTCCACAAGTCAGAATTATCATTCCAAGTAAGCCACATTTAATACAAGAACCACCCAAACATGTTCATCAAATCCCCCCTTTTCAAAATAAAAAAATGATAAAAGACCTTATAAGCTTTTCCAAATTCAGGTATGGGAGGGGTGTCATGGTTCCCTATTGGGTAGTCCAATCCTCAAGTCAAGGAATGTTTCCCAAGAAGACCCTATCTAGATCATGTGATGAGTATGAGGTGGGTTGGGGGAAGAATTTTGGGCATGGGTTTCTTGACATATCAAGGGTTCATATTATCTCATTTATGGGTGCCTTTGTGGAGGGTGTAATGCATCTTTCATTTGCAATGAAACATTTTCCCAAGCCCTTGCCTCTAATTTATTATGGTCCAAACATTGAGTGTTGTGTGTAATGGAAAGTAAAGAGAAGCACAATGCAACTTGAATTTAGGAACACATTGATTTCCATATGCACTTGAAATTAAAAGACACCGCAAATTCATTCCCCCAACAAGCATGACATTTAGTAATTATGTGTTTTATTTTTTAAAAGGTTCTTCATTTTTATGGAGAAACACTTCATTGCTCTCAGGACCTTAGGGAGAGAATCTAGAAGGATAATTTATGGATTTTAATATTTTACAGCTACAACATCTTTGGGCCTTTAGCCCCTTCTTCCCATGAAATCAAATATAAGCCCCTCTTGGGGTCAATGAGCCCAAAAACACAAAAAGATGAGGAAATGAATGGGAAGATGTGTGAAAAGTGGTAAATATGAGTAGGAATGGTATGATGACCCTTCAAGGAGACCCCCCAATAGAAACCCTTTTTTTTAGGATGACCTACTTACTAGGAAACCATGTCAACCCACCAAGATGAAATAAGGTAAAAGGTATAATTTCCAAGCAAACATTCTATAATCAAGAAAGGAATCTTTACAACATGCTCAAATGCTTCAAATATTAAAGTGACACTTAACATGAGACCGGAATTTTTACCTCATGAATCAAGACCTGTTGTCTTATGGGAGCCAAGATTGTGTAGTGTATGCTTCTCTACTGAAATGATGATGAGATGATATGTGGTGAAATAGAGTGGATTTATGGGTGTTTCTATGCATAGAGATCTCAACACTCTGTGTTTGCTACTTGCAGGCCTTGATAGATCATCTTCTTAGTTACCCCTAGGATGGGGGGGTAAAAGACACCTAAAGGAGAGTACAGGAAAAACATTCCACATTACTATGCACCTACATGCAATTATAGGAGTATGCACCTACATTAACCTACACGAGTATTCACCTACAACCATCTCTAGAAGCTTATGAACCTATAGGAAACAATGGAGGATAGAACATTGATAGAAATATACACCATAGCTTAAAAAATTCCCAACCACCTACATAGATCTACAAAAAATGAATCTTTAGCAAATGGTTGTAGACTTTAAAACAAGATTATTATAGAAAAAAACAAAATTCAATATTATGTCATACAAGATGATCAAATATCCAAAAATTCATGACCATAGCTACAAATTCAATCAACAATTTAAAATACTTCGCATTCAAACATCAAGTCTTCAGATCAAATATTTCCCCAAGAAAAATGTACATCACTTCTACTAAATTTTAGCCAATTATCTTTTATAGAAATAGATGGCATGTCAACAAAACTCAATCTATCACTCACCCTAACTTCTCTCTAGTAACAACATTAAATCTTATCCTTGTCAATATGGATGTTGATATTTGAGATTGGGCATGGGGGGGATTTGTTCTATGATAACATGGAGTAAATAGTATGAGGTAACTCCAAATACGTTGTAGTTATTAGAGTGCAAGGTGAGGGTCACATCAAGACAAAACCATAATCATGGCATGTAAAAGGCCACTAACATCATCAACCAAACTAAATTTGAATTATATTATATTATAAGAATAGAATTACAAAAAAAATGAGAAGTCAAAATCTAAGTTTCTAAAGAAGATAAGTCTAATCACGAGCCAAGGAAGAGCAATCTAAATTTCTGAAGAATCTAAATCTAATCTCGAGCCAAGGAAGACTAGTATAAGTTTCTAAACAAGCTAAGTCTAACATTAATCCAAGGAAGAGTAGTTTGAGTATTCTTCAACCATGCTCAATACATTGTTGACACCCCTTTATATAATACTACCTACCCCATATAAACATTCTAGAGAAGGAACCTTCTAGTAAGACTTCTCACCTTTCTTGTGTTCACACTAGGCCTTATTTACTAAATCTAGCCTCCATACATAAAAATACATATTAACCTCTATTATCATCACTACCCTAGAACCATCAATTGTCGGGAAAAAAATTACTTCATGAGAACAAACAAACATTTCATTCTCCCATACAAACTCACCTGTATCTGTGGAGTCTTGATACTCGACAACCAACTTATGCAGTCCTTGACCTATGACTATATTTGCAGGTTTAGTTTCAAGATCAAATTATTGGATAAAAGTCATCCAATTTCTCCTTTGCTTTCCTAGCTCCTATTGAGTAAATAGTGATCGTAGAACATCATGATGCACTATGAATTTAGTATGATTTTTAAGAATGTATGATCTGAAGTGTTTAACAACCTTGTACACATCATAGGCCTATTTATCAATGGAGGGATAGTTCATATTTTCACCTTGTAAGGTACTCATGAAGGAAATAGGGGCTTCGTTGTTATCATTATCCTTTTGAGTAAGAATAGCTACCAAGGAATAGTCAAAGGAAAAAGTGTAAAGAAATACATATTTGTTGAAATCAGGGCTATGTAAAATAGGGGCTTGAGAAACATAAATATTAATTTTTTCAAAAGATTCCTTCTCTTCTCTATTCCACTTAAACTCAACATATTTGTGATTAATTTTTTGCAAGGTATTAATTGTTTCAACGAAATATGGTATGAATTAATGACGAAGTTGGTCTTCCCAAATAAATATTGCATTTTTTTTATTGTGAGGAAAGATCAATTGGACGATAAATTTTACCCACTCTGGGTCAATAGTTATCTCATCCTTCAATAAAATGCGGCCCAAGAGTTTCACCTCAACTATACCAAGAATGGGTTTTTTGGGGTTAAGGGAAATTCCATACTTTCTACATCTTTCAAAGATTTTCTTAAGATGTAAAATATGATATGTTCTATTTTTTGAATATATAGTCATATCATCTAGATAAACCACCACACTTTTATTTATCCGAAAATAAATATCCATAACTCGTTGAAAAGTGGCACCTACATTGATTAAGACAAAATGCATGTGTTTGTATGAAAAAGGTACCCCCTTTAATATGGAAAATGGTTTTTAATAGGTCCTCCTTGGTCACTAAAACTTGATTATAACATGAGAAACCCTCCAGAAATGAGAACATCTTATATCTTGGGAAATTTTGAAGGAGTTGTTCCATTGGAGGGATGAGGTAGTTGTCTTTTTCAGAGGCTTTGTTTAAATTATGAAAATCCACGCAAAGACAAATATCACCCATCTTTTTCCTTACAAGCACCAATTTTACTACCCACACAGAATGCCTTACTTGAAAGATAATTTTCGAATCCAACTGTTTTTTAATTTCCTTTTGAATTAAAGGTTCAAGAGAAGGGTGGAACGTTTTTAGTTTCCACCGAAAAAGTTTGACATCATTCCTTAAAGTTATTGTGTCTTGTATGACCCTTGTGTCATACGTTTTAAGATCTTGGTAATACCATGAAAAAACATCTTGGTGTTCTTTGAATCATTTTAAATATGCCCTTTTTGCGTCTAAAGATAATGATTTTCCAAGATTAATGTTCTTGGGTTTTTCAGTGGTACCCAAATTTATCACTTCATATCCTAAACTAAAACTGCTAGTTTTGACATTTAATATTGGACGTTTGAATTTATCCCGCAAGTCAAACATACTTTCAAGGTTGATCACCCATTTGGGCATGGTATGTAATGTAGGCCTCTCTACCATTTCACTATATTTAGCCTTCAAATCTCAAATTAGTGATCTATTAGGGTATTCTGAAATTGGTGACATTATCGAGGAAAAAGGGTTTATACAACACTTCAATGGAAAATTTAGTGGCTTCATACTCTTCTAATCATGATAGTTGAGAGGTTGTTGTGGCCAATGAGTGAGCTAATATGCTTTAGGATCACGAGATAGCAATGATGTTAAAAAAAAAAATCATGTATCATCATGTGGAATTATTATTGATAATTCCTAAGAAGTGGTGAGTTCTAATGTATGTTCCAAATATGCCTCACTATGATTTAAAAATATCCAAAAAAAATGAGTCTTTTAATATTCAAATCAATATCCTTTTTTAGGCCTTGAACCAAATATCCATATTCAACAGTTTTATTTGTACATTCAAATTCTAACCTGCAAAATAAAAAACCATGTTTACCATTTAGGTATATAAATACACACCCAACCCCTTCTCCTTATTGAGATTTAAATCCATCAAAGAATAGTGTCCAAATATTAGGAACAATGCTCTGTACTATTTTGTCCTTTCGAGTTTTTGTGATTTCATAATTTTTTAGATTTTCTTCTAAAGTGTTGTTTACAATTTGTACGTTTGGGCTGTCATGGATTTATAAGAAAATTTCATCCTCTTGCAAACACAATTTTTACTTTTGAGTGATTGATATTTACAATGTCAAAGCTATGAAATTACTGAAGTCTGGATCAAGTGAGTAGTTTCCTAGGATGGGATATTTAGATGATGAGGGTTCATTTTTTGCTTCTAAATCAATCACAGTGTGTTTCATATACTTTTCTTTGTCAATCCTAATTTTATTAGGTTTCCCATTCTAGGATAACCATAAGTGAGACCAATCTAAGAAAAAATACCCTTTTAGGTTTTGTGGCCAGACTCCATTGAGAAGGAGACTGTAAGATTTAGGAGTACCCACAACAACAATGTCAACAACTTGATGGATTTTTGGGTTTGAAGAAACTCTATACAGAACATCTTTCATCTCCCCAATAACCTTCACTTATGATCTATCTAACTGAATGATATGAGTGGAACATTTAGTGGGTGCAACATTCAATTTTTTTTCATACATAGTAAAGCATGGCATTCAAGGATGCTCTAGATTCTGTTAGAAAAACATGATCGCGGAGCAATAAAATAAAAATAAAAAAATGCAGAAATAAAACATAGAAGATACACAATACAATAGAGACACAAATATATGTGGTTCACCCAATGTGGGCTATGTCCACCAGAGAAATTATGAGGTCCTTCCTTTTTATTATCCAACAAATGAAGGGATACAACCTACAACACACCCGATGTAACTTCCTCTTATTTCTTTCACAGTCTCCTCTCTCAAAATACAATATTCACAATAATGGATAGTTGCAATAAATTTCCCTCATAAAAGAGGGTTTCCTTCTAGGAAAAACAACCTTAACATAACTTCTATCGTCATATATGTGACCTTATAATGAACGGTCCAGATTTACTATGAAATTACAATATAGATTTACCAGGCAATTTTTCCTTTGGAGACTCGCTTTCCCCTAGACCCCACAAGTGGGGCAATCCACCCCTACACTCCCTCGTGTGAAGTAGTGTACATTATTCTGGGGTGTAAAGTCTTCATGGGGTATAAACAAGGCTGCAAATAAATGCCTATGAATTAGGAATATAATCAGGCTTCACAACCAACAATCTCCCACTTGGAGACTGATCTCAACAACTCCAATGATGTTGTATCTGTTGGAATATGATCCTTCTTGGACCTGGAAAATTTATCATCTTCACCTTCATGCTTTAAGACCAATTGAAACTGAGCAAGAACTCATTTTCTCCCTGGTTACTCCCTTTGTTAACATGTCTGCAATATTTTGGCTAGTGTGTATCTTTTCCAACTTCAAATGTCCATCTTCTAAGACGGATCGTATGAAATGGTACCTGATTTGTATATTCTTAGTATTTGAATGGAAGGTTGAGTTCTTTGCAAGATGAATGACACTCTCATTGTCACATTACAACTTGCTAGTCTCCTACTTCTTTCCTAATTCCTCCATAAACCTCTGTAACCAAATCATTTATTTACTAGCCTCTACAGCAACAACATACTCTAATTTTGTTGTTGAAAGTCCAACAAACTTTTGAAATTTCTAAATACAACTTACTGTTGTTGCACCTATAGTAAAAACATACCCATCTGGTGCTCCTCCTGCTATCTTTATCACTTGCCATATTTGAATCAACATATCCCTGTAGAAGAATTTTTGAACCTCCAAAACATAATGCATGAGTAGAAGTACCTCTAAAATACCTGAGAAACCACTTTATTGCCTCCCAATGTTCTTTACCTGGATTCTTCATCTACCTGCTCACAACTCCCATTGCATGTGCAATATCTAGTCTTGTGCAAACCATCGCATCCATCAAGCTACCAATTGTTGATGATTAAAGGACCCTGGACATAAATTCTATATCCTCCTGTGTCTTGGGACACATTTCCTTAGTTAATTTGAAATGGATAGACAAAGGTGTACTAACTAGTTTTGCATTCTACATTCTAATCCTCTCCAACACTGTCTCTATGTACTCACCCTGAGACAATGTCAATCTGTGATTTTTCATGTCTCTTGTTATTCTCATACCAAGGATTTTCTTTGCAGGACCCAAATCCTTCATCGCAAATGAATTAGCTAATTTATTCTTGAGCACATTTATATCCTGCATATTAGACCCTGTAACAACCATTTCATCTACATACAATAGAAAGATAAAATAGATTCCATTTTCTAACTTCTTAAAATAAACACATTGATCAAAATGACATCTACTATAACCTTGTTCTATCATAAACCTGTCAAAATTAAAATACCACTGCCTTGGAGCTTTATTTAGGACATAAAATATCTTCTTTGACTTGCATACAAAATTTTCATTCCCTTTGACCTCATACCCCCATGGTTGGTGCATATAAATATATTCCTCCAAATCCCCATGGAGAAAAGTTGGTTTTACATCTAATTGTTCAAGATGTAAATATTATACTGCCACAAGACTTAAAATAGTCCTAATTGAAGTCATTTTAACAACATGCGAAAATATTTCATCAAAATATATACCTTTCTTTTGTGCAAACCCCTTTACAACAAGTCTAGCCTTGTACCACTTTTTGCCTCCATATTCTTCCTTCAAGTTGTAAACCCATTTATTCGGTGATGCTCTTTTCCTGTAGGAAACTAAATGAATTCCCAAGTCTGGTTATTTACCAGGGAATCCATTTCCTCTTTCATTCATTTCTCCCACTTATTTTTAGTGTCTACTTGCATTGCCTCTTCATAACATTATGGTTCACCAGAATCAGTCAACAATAAATAATACAATGAAGGAGAGTATCATTCAAGGGTTCTACTTAAACTGGTAGATATTCTAACAACACTTGTAGGAGTTTGGGGTACTTGTTGCTCCTGTCGTTGTACATTTTGATTTTCTGGTACCTTTGGAATTTCTTTTTCAGTGATCTCATGAAGCATTGTGTATTTTGGTTTTTCTTTTTCCTGTTTCTTTCCCTACAATTGATCTTTGTACATGACCTTCTCATTGAATATGACATCTCTACTCCTAATGATTTTGTGATTTTCATAATCCCATAAGAGATAACCAAAATCAATAACACAGTATCCAATAAAGGTACACTTCTTGGATTTTGGCTCAAGCTTTGTTATATTTTGTTTATCAATATTGACAAATGCTTCACAACTGAAAGTCTTCAAAAAGGAATAGTTTACCTTTTTACCTGTCCATGCCTCCTCTGGAATTATACCATCCAAAGAGATTGAAGGTCCTCTGTTTATTAAGTAAACAATAGTATCTACAACATTTATCCATAAATGTAAGGGAAAACCAACATGCAATCTCATACTCCTTGTACGCTCCATGATTGTCTTGTTCATCCTTTTTGACACACCATTTTCTTGTGGTGTTGCTGGAAATTTCTTCTCTCTACGAATCCCATGGTATGAACAGTAATCATCAAACTCCTTGATGCAATATTCACCTCCATTTTCTGATCTGAGACACTTCAACATATTTCCTGTCTCATTCTCAACCAAAGATTTCCATTTCTTAAAAGTATCAAAAACATCAGATTTTTCTCGAATGCAATAAACCACGTTTTTCTAGTTGCATCATAAATAAAAGTAACATAATAACGAGATACACCAATAGATGATACCTAATATGGTATCCATACATATGTATCAAAAATCTCTACCCTTTCACTCTTGTTTTCTTTTCCGACTCTAAGAAATTTGACTCTCTTATGTTTTCCATAAACACAATGCTCACAAAAATCCAAATCAATTTGTTTAAGATCTGGCAACAAATTTCTTTTATGAAGTATCTGCATCCCCTTCTCACTCATGTGTCCAATCATATGATTCCACAGTATTCTATCCACTCCTGTAGAAGCTAACGAGATAGAAGAGTCGATATTACGAGTACATAAATACAATGTGCCTACCTTATCTCAATTTTTTATCACCAATGATCCTTTGGTGAACTTCCACACCTTATCTATAAATATGGATATACAAACTTCACTTGCCAACTACCCCATTGAAATTAGATTTTTCCTTAGATATGGAATATGTCTTACCTCTTTCAACAACGATTGGTTTCCATTCTTTTTCTTTATTTTTACCTTTTTGATTCCAACAATTTTGCATGGTACATCATCACCCAAATGAACTTGTCCAAAATCACCTTGAACATAATCTAGAAAATGTTTCCTATAGGGTGTATCATGAAATGAAGCCCCTGAATATACTAGCCAATGCTCAGAGATATTATCTACAGAAAGAATGAAATCATATTGTAACACATCACCTGTTACATTTGCTTCCTAATTTTTCTCCTACTGTCCATCTTTTTGTTTCTTTGGAGCTCTGCAATCTTTCTTCAGATGTCCTTTCTTTCCACAAATCCAGTACTCTATCTTTCCAAGTATGGATTTGGATCTTCCATTCCTAGAATTCCCGCAGTTCCCAGATCCTTTTCCTCTATCCTTTTGTCTTCCCATGTTCTCCATGTTTAACGCACTACTTGATGCCTCACTTGTTCTTTTCCATCACATTTCCTCGCTAAGGATAACACCAACAACATCATGAAATTTTAGAGTGTTTGAACCAGATACAGAGTTACTTACAGCCATGACCAAGCCATTCCATCTTTCTGGCAATGAGCACAATATTAGAAGAGCCTTGACCTCATCATCAAAGTCCACTTTTACAGAACTTAGTTGATTAGTAACTGTATTAAATTCACTTGAATGATATGAAACAGAACCACCTTCTGACATATTCATATTAAATAATATATTCATTAGAAATACCTTATTGGGCACTGAGGGTATTTAATACAGTTTATCCAATGCATCCATCATCTCCTTCATTTTATTTTCTTTTAAAATATTGAAAGCCACCGACGTTTCCAGGCTCAACCATATCGTTCCTAGTGCCTTTCTATCAAGAACCTCCCATTATTCTTCATTCATGGCCATCGTCTTCTTCGTTGTTCCACCCAATGGTAGGAATATATCCTTCTGATATAAATAATCTTCCATCTGCATCTTCCATAAATGGTAGTTTTGTCCATTAAATTTCTCGACCCTAAACTTTCCATCTTGCGTCATTGCTCCCACCCGAACCAGGAACCCTCTTTTCCTGTGAATTACCTTTCGCTCCGATACTAGCTGTTAGAAAAATAGGATCGGAGAGAAATAAAAAAAAATGTGGAAATAAAACATATAATATACACAATACAATAGAGACACATATATACATGGTTTACCCAGTGTGGGCTACGTCCATCAAAGAAATTTCCAGGTCCTTCATTTTTATTATCCAACAAATTAAGGGATACAACCTACAACACACCCATTGCAACTTCCTCTTCTTTCTCTCACGGTATCCTCTCTCAGAATACCATATTCGCAATAATACATAGCCACAATACATTTCCCTCATAAAAGAGGGTTTCCTTCTAGGTAAAAAAAATCCTAACATAAATTCTACCGTCAGATCTCTGACCTTGTAATGAATGGTCCATATTTACTATGAAATTACAATATATATTTACAAGACAATTTTTCATTCCCTCGAACCCCCGTCGGGGGCCCACTTTCCCCCAAACCTCGCAGGACAGGCAAGCCCCCCCTACACTCCCCAACGTGGAGGATTGAACATTCTTCTGGGGTGTAAATCCTTCATGGGGTATAAACATGGATTAAAACAAAGGCCTCTGAATTAGGAAGATAATTAGGCTCCATAACCAACAAGTTCAACCAAACAATTACAAACATTGCGGTTGAAATTTTCAAAAGTTAACAAAAAATGATGTGTTAGTGACTTGGATTTATTTTCTTTTGAAGATGTATTTATTTTTTACTTTTGAGCGTTACCAAAATCAATTTTATTTATGATTTGGGTAGGGGTTACAGTTTGAGCTCTTTCTTTTTTAAATATTTAAGAAAAAGAGTCTTTTGTTGAGAAATTTTATAGAGTTCCATTACTGAAATATTTTCTTTAATATTTTTTAAATCTTCCATCACATTGTATTCCATATGTTAAAAATTGTGTCATATGGACCTAATAAAGGTAGTGGATACAAGAGCAGGTCTGACCATAAGTATAGTTTCCCATGGTTTCCTGGGTGCCTAAGATACAATGGGTTTGAACTGAGATATAGGGCCTTTACTCATGGTCTGGATAACAATTGTATCATCTCTCACATCATCTTCTTCTATCATGTTTACTTTGGGAATCATGTCCCATAAGAGCATGGTTGTTTCTCTGGGGTGCTCAAATTGTTCTTCATTTGTATCATCTTGTGCTTGGTCATTGGCTTGGTGTAACACACCCAACCCCTAAGTCTCCTTTTAATGGATGGGAAATTATGAATTTCACTTTTGTTGACTATCAAAAATACTTGATTTCAAAGCCCCATCGTCTTCTTATCTTCAAGAGATTTTCTACGATGGAAACTTTGCTCAAAACAGAGCTCTAGAACAAAATTTATGACCCTCTAAAGTTATCGTGTTTTCAACCTCTATTCCACTAACATGTGGCACCCATGTTACACCTCGTCACATGTTCCATCTGACATGGAAACAACGTGGCACCGATGTGGCATCTATCTAACCCACCACAAGGGAATTTCGATCCAAGAAATCCTACATTCATTATCACTCAGAATTTATTTTGGTGTACTCTTCGTTTACCTCTGATGGACATGGTATTGATGAATATTCCCTGTCATTGTCGTCCATTCGAAGTTTGAATGGTGTGAGAATTTTCTCTGCTCCAAACTCAAGGTATCGAGGAATAGTCCCTTCTCCTTGATGGACGACATAGATGCATGTCACGATCTCCCGATCGACAGTTGAGATCCATCCAAAGCCTAAGGTTCAATTGTCCAACTGGACACTACTCAACAAGTCAACCATTCAAGGGATGACATTTTTCGCTCTAAGGACACCCTAGCTTCCTTACTAGCAAGCCACGTCATCAATGACTTTAACACTTCACCTATTATATTAGGAGAAACCTATGGTAGATCAAAGACTATCGTTGCCTCTCCCTCATTTACATATCTATAGTCGGGATCTACCCTCCAATGGAGTATCACTTCAATGCCTCAGAGGAGTACTCCGAAAAAAAATCAACTCTAAGCTAGCTAGAATCACACTCAATCCAGTTGACTAATCAACTGTTAACACACATCTTCACACTTTCACACCCAGTTAGCATTCGCTCGCTCTTCCCTCTCGAATTTCTATGTGGGACCTGCAATGTTAAACGTCTAAGGTTTTATCTCTCATGCTTCCAGATCTACGGCCCACACATGTTCAACTTTGGAGCATCTCATTCGAAGGTGTTCTAATGACACATGATATTTCCTTATGAAAAACCCACACTTAATATTTTGTTTCAGAGTCTCTCATTCAGAACCATTCCCATCGCCCCCAAGGGTTCTTTCCCATGCTCTCACTCTGAACATCCCATTAATTGACGGTACCGATCTCTTTAGATCAATGACTACTATTCTTCCATGACTAACACAAGGTTTTAAGGAGTCATAGAAGTTTGTTTTAAGGACTTAGACACTTTTTCGGACTCAACAAGATTCGATACCAATTTTCAAGAAATCAAAACCACTCCCTAGCCAATACAAGCTTCCAAACTTAAGGTTAAAACCTCACATTATTTGCAGGCTCTCCACATAGGGAAAAATATAGAGTATTCGAGTAGGTAGTAGTTCACCCTTAGTCATTTTCACGATTTAACAAAGTAATAATAAATATTGCAACATAGCTCATCTCACAGGGATTCAAATTCATGGATTAAGTTCACATACTTTCACTTAGATTCATACATATGTGCATTCATAAAAATATTTCATTCATAAGAATTCATATATATCACTCA
Organism: Picea sitchensis; assembly: GCA_010110895.2. NCBI lineage: Eukaryota > Viridiplantae > Streptophyta > Pinopsida > Pinales > Pinaceae > Picea > Picea sitchensis. The sequence continues at coordinate 86,704 of SNQJ01S0080596.1, read as the reverse complement.
TAATCAGTACAGATAAGCACTTGTCTGATAGGGAAGTTTCAAAGTCCAATTGATTGAGAAAGGATGTCTTTCCTCCCAAACTTAGGCCTTGTTGTAGAGTCACTTCCTAAAACACGCCACCCCCGTGATAAACCATGATACCACCAAGGAAATTGAATCAGCAGGGTTCCAATTCTATGATGATTCAGGAAGGTTAATCCCCTTCTCTAGCACAACATAAGTTTCCACCTCCCACTGAGCTTCAGATTTCTGCAAGTTTATCGAGTGGTTTCTCAACTAGATTTCCTCTACACAAGGGAGTGCCTTCTCTGCTCAACATTCCCTCAACAACATCCCCTTAGCAGTGTCAGTTTCTATCTAGTAAGCACCAATATGCAACCCATTGTTGCTCCAGTTCGAGAATCTGAGTCTTCTTTGTTCAGGGTGATCATCAACATCTCAGACAAGCCTCCTCTTTTCTTCCATAAATCTCCTCTTTGCCCTTTGTTTCCTCAATCAATGCATTCAAATCTCTACGATATGTACTCTATTTCTCATCTTTCAGCCTTCTCTACTCTATATTCCATTGCAAGGTATATTTTTAGTATGGACACACTCTATGTGTGTGACCTCCCTTGACCTTCTCTAATTGTGCACCTTTTTTGTATGTTTTTCTTCTATTTTTTTTTGTTATCCCCTCATCTTGCTCTCTTTCTCATTTTTCCTTTTTTAGTCTTATTCCTTCTCCCCGGGTCTCCATGACTTCCTACAGATGGAACCTCCAGTCCATCATCCTCTGTCTAAAGAGGGTGATTCTGTGGTACCTTTTTTCTTCAGTTGTTCGATCAACCATACTCTTCTGTAATGGACCAATTGCCACAGTCACTAACTCTCCACTCACCACTCTGCAACTTCTTTCATTGGTCATGTGGTTTCATATCAGTTTGATATGGTTGTAGGTGTAGTTATTATGTTTGCAAGCATAGTTTAGCTTGTTGTGAAAGCTTCCTATTTTATTCTTTGATGCATCTCAACTCCGCTCCACTCAACCATTCCATGAGTTCCTCCGCCTCATCAATTTCTTCTGGTGTGTCATGGCCAGTATTGTCAAGGTTGTTCCTTATCATTTAGAGTTTTGGTGCTTATATTAAATCAAAACACAATTACATGCCTCATAACACTAACATATGAAGTTTGTTTATAATTTTAGTCTTGGGGGGGGGAAATGTGTTACATTCCCCTCCCCCTTAAAGAAACATCGTCCTCAGTGTTTAAAACACCATGTATATAAAATTACAAAGTAAAAAAATATGGGTATTCCATTCTCATGGAATCTTCCAGATCCCATGTAGCTTCATCTGCTACAAAGTGCTTCCATTGCACCTTGACCTACATGATGGATCAGTTCTATAGCATTGTTTCTTTCCTGTCCATGATGCATTGGGATTCTAGCTAGAATACTCCCTCTGGTTCCACCTGTATTGCAATCCAATCAATAAAATTATTATAATCATGTACATATTTATGTAATAAAGACACATGGAACAAATTATGTTCTCTAATAATAGGTGGTAAAGTAAGTATGTATGCTACTGGTCCTATTCTCTATAGGATTTCAAATGGTCCACAATATCGAAGAGCCAAATTAGCACACATCCCCATTTCCAGGGAGCTTCTATTGGATTTCACTAGGAGATATACCTGGTCTCCTACTTTTAATTCTCTAGGGGTTATTTTTCTATCAACATAAATCTTCTTTCTATCCTGGGAAATCTCCAAGTTCTTCCTTATCTTAACTATGGCATGTTCCATTTCCTTCAATAATTCAGGTCTAAGTGTCATTTTATCCACTAGAGTGTCCCAAAAAATTGAGACTCTACACTTTCTACCATACAGAGCCTTGAACAATTTCATCTTCAATGATTCTTGATAACCATTGTTGTATGCAAACTCTACCAAAGGTATATATTCTTCCCACTTCTTGGGTCGATGCATAACATGCATTCATAACATATCTTCTAAGACTTTGTTCACCCTTTCGGTCTGACCAAATTTTTGAGGATGGTAGGCCATGCTAAATGCCAACTGTGCTTCTAAACCTGCAAACAATATTTTCCATAAATTCAAGGTGTACTTAGAATCTTTGTCCGAGATGATGATTTTAGGAAAATCATGCAATCTGAATATTTGTTTCATAAAAACATCGACAACATCTATGGATTTATAAGTAGATTTTATGGGAATAAAATGAGCTTCCTTACTCAATTTATTCACTACATCCATGATTGCATCATGTTATTTGAATGTCCTTGGTAAACATGTGATAAAATCCATGGAAATAACTTCTCATTTCCATTCTGGTATATTTATAGGTTGCAATAGTCCAGCAGGGTGTCGATTCTCGACCTTCACCTGTTGGCACTCCAAGCACTTCACAATGTAATGAGAAATGCATTGCTCCATTCCAAGACAATAATACAATTGTCTAACTGTTGTTATCATTTTCTGGTAACCAGGGTGACCTACATAAGGTCTCCTATGGAATTCATCCATGATCAAGTGCCTCAAATCCATTGAATTAGGCACATACAACCTATTATTGTACAACAACAGACTATAAACCCTTACTTGATATCCTTCATACCTCTTTTCCATGGGTTCTTGCTACAATTTTTCCTTCACTTGATTGAAGAACTCATATTATTGCAAGAGGGTATTAATCCTATGATGAATGTCAGACTCTCCTACACTTTTTGTTGCTAAGTGTATTGTCTAAATGCTTTGGTTGAGCATGTTGGCTTCTTTGTTCTCCTTTCCTTTTATGTGTTTGATTTCAAAGTCAAACTCACTAATAAAATCCATCCAGCTAGCATGTCTAGAATTCAACCTTGGTTGTTCAAATAAATACTTTATAAAGAAATGGTATTTCATGAGGATAAATCTCCTCCCTAGCAAGTAATGTCTCCACATCTTCAATGCATGTACAATTGTTGCAATTTCTAGGTCATGAGTAACATATTTCTTCATTCAACTTACATGATTCATAACAAACCACTTGTAAATATTTCATGAGAACTCCACCAAGTAATTATTTGCAAGCATTTGTGAAAACTCAGAAGTCTTTTTTTGGGTCTGCAATCTTTAAAACAAGGGCGTTAGTCGATAACTACTTCAGCTCTTGGAAGCTATCTTCACACTCTGGTGACCACACACACTTCTTCCCTTTCCTTTTTAAGGAAGTAATAGGATTTCCAATCTTGGAGAATACCTTGATAAACCTTTTATAATATCCATCCAATCCCATGAAGGATCTCACTTCTGTCATGTTTCTAGGGGCAGGCCAATCCATGATTGCCTTTATCTTTGCAGGGTCTACTGCCACTCCTTAAAAAGAGATTACATGGCCTAGATAATGGATTTCCTTTTCAAGGAAATAACACTTGTTGAAATTAGTGTACAACTAATATTCTCTTAACAGTTGTAACACCATCATGAGGTGTTCTTGATGATCCTCTCGGTTCTTGGAATACACCAAAATTTCATCAATGAATACTAAGACAAACTTGTCTAAATACTTGTTGAGCATGCTATTCATCAAACACATGAACATAGTTGGTGCATTTTTAATCCCAAATGGAACCCACAACAAACTCATAGTGCCCATACCTTGTCCTAAAGGATGTCTTGTGCAAGTCCTCATTTTTAATTCTGAATCAATGATATCCCAAACTTAAATCTTGTTGATTAAGGTTAGTTTTCATTGATGTAAACCCTTGAAGAAATCTTGGTAGCACAAAGGTTTGGGTAATGGACCCAAGTTTGTTTGATGTAAATATGGCTCATTATTGTCTTTTAATAGTTTATAATAAGTACATATGGATGAACTCCAAAGTGGTCCCCTTATGGTGAAATCCCTCATGGGAAGACGCTTTGCAGATTGCGTTATCCTAGAAGTATGTTTAGATAACCCATGCTTATTTGTGGAATAATGAGATGAAGGTTAGTGAATTTGTTAGTGAAAATATCCTAGATGGATATTTCTTGTCATTCCATTTCCAGTGGTATGTGGAACGTCACATAACTCCTCACGGTTAGAGAGTTACGACCATGAGAAGTTGGAGAACCCAGGTTTGGGTGATGGACCCAAGTTTGTTTGATGGACAATGGTATGAGTTTTGATATATTTTCAGGTAATACTATTCTATATGCATGTTACATTTCATTCCATTTCTAGTGGTATGTGGAATGTCACATAACTCCTCACAGTTTGAGAGTTATGGCCTTACGAAGTTGGAGGACCCTCGTATGTCATCTAGAAGCCCCAAAAGGTCAAAGTAGTCAAAGTGGTTTAAGAGATTTTAGAAGGCAAATAATAAAGTGACGTGATAAGTGTACTATAATTCAAAGTGAATACAAAATAAATTATTTAAATAATAAATTTAATGGAGAAATTAGTAGTGGGTTAACCCTAAAATAAGGAAAGTGGGCAAAGTGACCTAGAAGATGTTTTTAAGGAAGCTACTTGGAGAGTATAAATAAGAGGAAAGGATGTCTCATTTAATATACACTTTAGAATATTGAATACCTATAGGTTTCTAAGATAACCAAAGGATATCTAAGCTGAATTTTTTAGGGAAGGTGAAGAAAATAAGGCCAGAATTCAAGGAAGGATAAATTCTTTTGATGATGCTTTCTAAGGTGTTTTGGGTAAAAATGTCATAACTTCTTCATAACAAATCCAAATAAAGTAAGAAAAAAATTGTTGGTTAGAGTACAGTCCAAAGTATTCTGTGTAACAGTTTCATATTGATTCAACAAAAATTATGTGCGGGGCACGCTCTACAAGGTCGCTCTCTAGAATAAGATAGAATTCAACAAGGTATGTCATTTTTTCTATAACTCCTTTTCTGAGAGGTTACAAGTAGTGACACCTAGAGGAATTGCATAAAAAACACTAAAGAACATTGTATATTAGTTTCAAATATTTATTCATTATAGGTACAAAGTTAATATTATTTCAAGTTAGGGTTGTTGACTAATCCAAAACTAGTCATGTGAGACTAAAGAAAAGTTTGATGAAAATGCTAGTCTCTTGTTGTTTAAAGTTAAGGAAGGTTTGCAGGTATGTGATCATATACACTAGGTCTATTACAAAGTTACTAATCATATTTGGATGATGAAATTGATGAGATATTTTGGTTGAGGTACAAGTTGGGTACAGGGTTGAGACAAGTAGTTGATGAGTTGGAACATACATGAGGTGTATAGTTGATGATGTCAGTACATATTGATGAGTATTAGTTGATTAGTACTTGAAACATGATTGGTACATACTTGGTACATGGTTGGTTTCACTTTTTTATGGTATAGGTTGATTACAGATTGTTTCGTACAGGTTGGTGCATGGTTGATGCACTAGTTTATGGTACAGGTTGATTACAGGTTGAGGTACAGGTTGATTCATGGATGATGCATGGTTCAGGTTTATTGGTACAGGTTTATAATTGTATAGCTCACAATGATAGTGTGACAGCGGTTCCATCATTCTACTTCTACTTCAGGGCATTTGGACGGGGAAAGGATAGGTGGTTTTAGCCACCTTCTGGTTGTAGCTGGAGGACATAGGGGGTTGTAGCCTCCATCTGGTTGTATCCATAGAATTGGGGATTTGGAGCTTCCCTCGGGTTGTAGCCTGAGAAACTAGGGGGTTGGATCCTCCTTCTAGTTGCAGCTGGAAAACAAAGGAAGTTGGTGCTTCCAATGAATGTAATTATTCAAGACATATAAGAAAAAGAATTATGTGGTTTTCTCCCGATTTGGGTTTCCACGTAAAACACTGGTGTACTGTGTATGTGTGTGATTGTTCATTTCTTATTGCTCATTATTGTATAATAATTCTACTTTGATATAACACTTATATTATTTGGAGAAAAATGATTATAATTACGCTATTACTGATTCACCCCCCCTCTCATTAATCCAACAATTGGTATCAGAGCAGGTTCCTTCAGAAATCAATTTAACCACTGAAAGGTATCTCATGGAGAGTACCAACTTGTATAAAAATCGAATACCAAAGTTTGATGGACAAAAGTATGCTTTTTGGAGCATAAGAATGAAGACATATATACAGGCACATGGATTTCAAGTTTGGCAATCAATTGTAGATGGATACATAGCACCAACAGCTCCACCAACAAATGACAAAGAAGTGAAACTTGGTGAAAATAATTCCAAAGCCAAAAATGCACTTTTGAATGGTCTCAATGATACAGTATTCACCAAAGTTCCACATTGTAAATATGCTAAAAAGATTTGGGACAAGCATCGAAATATTTATGAAGGAGATACAAAAGTCAAAGCAGCAAATCTTCAAACTTATAGAGGTCAGTTCGAACAACTAAAAATGAAGGAAGATGATAATATTGCAGCCTACTTCTTACGAGTCGATGAAACGGTGAATGCAATCATAGGATTGGGAGAAGAAATCGAAGAATTTGTAATTGTTCAAAAGGTACTAATATCTCTTCCTATGATATTTAACCCTAAGATATCAGCACTAGAAGAAAGATCGAATCTAAACTCAATAAGTGTGGATGAACTTCATGGAATCTTCACAGCATATGAAATGAGAACTAAACAGGAAAATCCAAATGTAAAAGAAGCAGCCTTCAAAGCAGCCAAAAGATCAAAGCAAAAGAAAAAACAACAAGAATAATATAGCAACAACAATGACGTCTCAGAATATGATGAAGAAGTGGCTAACTTCGTCAAAAGACTGAACAAGGGAACCAGTGGTAGGTATAGAGGTAAGATTCCTTTAATTTTTTTTAATTGTGATGGTATTGGTCATTTTGCTAACAAATGTCCTCATAACAAAAAGAGAAATGATAAAGGTTACTCAAAAGGAAAACACTCATATAAAGGAAGAATAACTACAAAGAAATTTTTCAAGAAAAGCTTATGCACCAAAGAAGACATTTCATCATCAGATGAAGATGAAGTCAGTGACAGTGAGACAGGAAGAGTTTTATTCATGGCAGTAAAAAACTCTGACAAAGAAGACTCTGAAGAAGAACATGAAGAAGTCGAAGAACAATATGAAGAAGTCGAAGAAAAAATTGAAGAGGCAAAAGTTGACTATCGAGAAGAATTAATGTGTGCCATAGAAGTTATCAGAAGAGAAAACAAGAAAAACAAGAAACTACAAGCAGAACTAGACAAGAAAAAAGACACTTGAGAACTAGAACAAATGATCACAAAATTGAAGGTTCAAATAGAAGAAGATAAAAGAATTGAAAAAGAACTCAAAGAAAATCTAGAAGAAAAGGACAGGGTCATTGGAAACTTGGAAGTAAGGATTGTCACACTAAGAAATGATATTCAAAAGAAAAATATGCAGAATAGCTCAAAAGTTTTGGATGACATTATCAGCAGTCAAAAATCTCATCTTGATAAAACTGAACTTGGATACAATCAGACAGAAAAGGGATCAAGCTCCAAAACAACAGAGCAAGAAGCATATCAAAAAAGTTATGCAAAAACACTCAAAGGGGATAGAAGGGTATACAAGGAAGATTACAGGGATACTCCTCCACCGAGAAGAGTCAGATTTCAGAATCAACAACCAACAGATATGCTTCAAGAAGAAGAAGGATTCATAAGAGCATTTCTCTTCATAATATCCTCAACTACTAGGTATCAAACTATATTTTTTGGTTTATGTTATGCATGTAATAATTTTGGACATAAAGTTGTGAATTGTAGAGCTAACAACAGGAAAAATTACAACTTTGAGATTCATACACAAAGGGGTTATTCAAGAAGACCTAGTGAAACACAGAGAAGAAGTTACAACATGTTTGAATCTTTGAGCACTGAAGTGGAATGTTACAAATGTAACAATTTTGGACACGTGGCCAAATATTGCAGAATGACAGTCCCTCCTAAAGAACCTCAACAAAATAACAACAGTCACAGATAGGAACCTCAGAAAAGGACATGGATAAGAAAGCAAGATCAATATAGAAATGAAGAATGCACAATATCTCTACGGTCTAAGCAGAATAAATGCAGTTGGTATGTTGACAGTGGTTGTTCAAAACACATGACATGTGATAGAGACAAGTTTCTTACATTATGAAAGGAAAGAGATGGATCAGTCTCCTTCGGAAATGATGATTCAACCAAAATCATTGGAAAAGGCACAGTCCAAATTGGGAACAAGAATGAAAATGCAGAAAAAGTTCTACTAGTAGAAGATATGAAACATAATATTCTAAGTGTGAGTGAAATGTGTGACTAAGGTCATAAAGTTACTTTCAATTCACAAAAGTGTGAGATAAGAAAATAAGGTTCAGGGAAATTGGTCGCTACAGTTGCAACAAATTCAAGCAACATATATGTGTTAAGTGAAATTGGAAATGAAAAGTGTTGTCTAGAAAGGAAGATGAAAGTTGGCTATGGCACAGAATAATGGGTCACATACATTTTGATAACCTTGTCAAATTCAACAAAAGAGAAGCAGTCATAGAAATGCCCCATATCATGAAACCAACCAACACTTTATGCAAGCCTTGTCAACAAGGAAAGAAAACAAAGACCAGGTTAAAATCAAAGGAATATTCAATAACAAGACCACTAGAACTTGTGCATATTGATCTAGTTGGACCAACTAGAACAAAGGGATTAAAAGGTGAGAAATACTTTATGTTATTAGTTGATAATTATACAAGAATGACTATAGTTTTTTTTCTCAAAAATAAGTCCTAAGCATTTGAAAACTTCAAGATCTACAAGGAAATGGTTGAAAATGAAATGGATTCAAAAATCAAATGCTTGAGATCTGATAATGGAGGAGAGTTCACCTCAAAGGAATTTATGGACTACTGCAACAATCGTGGAATAAAAAGGCAATTCTTCGTTGCTAGGACACCTCAACAGAATGGAGTTGTTGAAAGAAAGAACATGGCATTACAATAAATGGCTCGAACAATTCTAATGAATTCAAAATTGACAGATATTTTTTGGACATAGGCAGTGCATACATCAGTTCACATTCAGAATATAGTAATGCTTAGAAGAAACACTGACAAAACTCCTTACGAACTATGGAAAGGAAGACCAACAAATGTAAATCACTTTAGATTTTTTGGAAGCAAATGCTATATCAAAAGAGAAGATGGTGGAATGGGAAAGTTTGACTCTCGTGTGGACAAAGGAGTACTTTTTGGTTACTCAAGTACAAGGAAAGCATACAAGTGTTACAATCTAATATTGAACAAAGTTGTGGAAAGCATCAACGTGACACATTATGAAACAGGCAGACCATAATCAAAGGAACAAAAAAACAAATCAATGAAACAACCCTTAGAAGAAGAAACAAAAGATGAAAAAGAAGTAGAAAAGGAAGATGAAGAGAATCTGACAGAAGCAGAAGAGGAAGTTCAACAAGTGCCTCCAAAGACACCTAGTAGATGAGTACATAAGAATCATCTTTCAAAACAGATTATCGGAAACAAAGATGCAGGAGTTGAGACTAGAAGAAGAACCTGTTCACCAGAACAAACACACCTAGCACTCTCATCTACAATTGAACCAAATTGTTTTGAAGAAGCCAACAAGGACGACTTTTAGAAAAAGGCCATGGATAAAGAATTGGATCAAATAGAGAAAAATGACACTTGGGAATTGGTTCCAAGACCAAAGAATAAGAATGTGATCGGAACAAAGTGGGTCTTCGGGAATAAATTGAATGAAGATGGATAGGTTACAAGGAACAAATCTAGATTGGTATGTAAAGGATATGCATAGGTTGAAGGAATCGACTTTGAAGAGACATTTTCCCCAATTGCCATAATGAAAGCAATCTGTTTGCTTTTAGCTTATGCATGCTCCAAAAATATTAAAATGTATCAAATGGATGTAAAATCATCTTTTCTGAATGGGGAACTTGAAGAAGAAGTCTACATTGAACAACCTGAAGGATTTCAGTTGTCAGAGAACGTAGATTATGTGTGTAAACTAAAGAAGGCCTTGTATGCTCTAAAACAGGCTCCTAGAGCATGGTACTCTAGACTGGATAAGTATCTGCAGCATGCAAGGTTTAAAATTCAAAGTGTAGACAACAACCTCTACATCAAGGTAAGACAAGGTAATATTTTATTAATTGAAGTTTATGTTGATGATATTATTTTTGGTAGTGATGATGACAGGTTAAGCTATAAATTTGAAAAATATATGCAGAATGAATTTGAAATGTCATTACTTGGAGAACTATCATTCTTTTTTGGACTTCAGATACGTCAAATCAACCAAGGAATTTTTATTTCTCAAACAAAATATATCATAGAAATGCTAAAGAGGTTTGGAATGGAAGATTGCAAACCAGTTATCACTCCCATGCAAACTAGTTGCAAGTTGAGCAAATATGGTGATTCGAAGTCTACAGATCAAAGGAAATACATGTCAATGATTGGAAACCTACTATATGTGACAACATCTAGACCAAATGTAATGCAGGCAGTCGGACAAGTGGCACGATTTCAAGCAACACCAAAGGAATCACATGTATTAGAAGTAAAGAGGATTTCAAATATCTCAAAGGAACAGAAGAGTTTGGATTATGGTATCCAAAAGGAAAGGATCTATCACTTGTTGCCTACACAAATGAAAATTGGGCAGGTTGTATTGATGACCGACAAAGCACCAATGGAGCAACATTCTACTTGGGTGAGTGTTTAGTATCATGGCTAAGCAAGAAACAATCATCAATATCCTTATCTACAGTCGAGGCAGAGTATATTGCAGCAACATCATGTTGTACACAGGTTATTTGGATGAAACAAACTCTGACATATATACAGGTTGAGTATGATGAGCCCATTCCAATCTATTGTGATAATACAAGCGCCATCAGTATCTCAAAGAACCCAGTGATGCACTCCAAGATGAATCACATTCCAATCAAGTATCACTTTCTATAAGAGAAGGTTGCAGAAAATAACATCAAAGTTGAGTATGTGGGCACAAAAGAACAAGTGGAAAACATATTTACAAAACCACTTCCACGGGAAGCCTTTGAATATCTTCACCAGAGACTTTGAGTTATTTATACTCCCAAAACATAGTTACCAACTTAACGAGAACTCTACAGAGTTCTCGTTTTTGGGGGGGTTAAGTTGTTTACCTCGTTTTTAAAAATGGTGCTACCGGTAGCACCCCCCTCCATTTTTAGGTGTTTTTTTGATATTTTAAATTTTTTGATACATAAGATTTCCACTTTGTTTTTTTAAATGCTCATTTTTTCACTTTTTTTCAATTTTTTCAATTTTTTTTTTCTCAACTATGTTTTTTCATCTATTTTCAAACTTTTCAATTTTATTTTTATTCAATCTTTTTTTTTAATCATATTTCAATGCTTCATCCAATGTTAAAAATGTTGTACACCATTTAATTTTTTAAAATTAAGATTTTTCGTATAATTATCCGTCCTTAATTAAGTTATGGTTCCATACATTTTAAATATAGTGAAAAATATCATTTTTAACACACTTTTTTTACTTTATTTCAATAAATAGAA
>SNQJ01S0080596.1:64793-75134 GCA_010110895.2 Picea sitchensis | reverse complement strand
TCTCCTGATTTGGGTTTCCACGTAAAACAATGGTGTACTGTGTATGTGTGTGATTGTTCATTTCTTATTGCTCATTATTGGATAATAATTCTACATTGATATAACACTTGGATCATTTGGAGAAAAAGGATTATAATTATGCTATTACTGATTCACCCCCCCTCTTAGTAATCCAACAAATCTATATTTGAGAAAATTGTATCCCCTTTGAGTTGATCAAAGAGATTGTCTATTCTAGGAAAAGTGTAGTTTTTCTTGATGGTCATCTTGTTCATCTATCTATAATCGATGCATAGTCTCAAGGTACCATATTTATTCTTTACAAATAAGGTTGGTGCTCACCACGAAGACACACTCGGCTTGATGTAACCCTTGTCCAACATCTCTTTCATTTTCACTTCCAATTCCACCAACTCTAGTGTACTCATCCTATACAACACTCTTGATGATGTTACTTCCCCAGTCATGAGATCAATTGAAAAATCAAGATCTCTTTGTGGAGGTAATCCAGGTACTTCCTCAGAAAACACATCCTTGAACCCCTATATCACTAGGTGATATTCATACTTAAGCTCCTTGCCTTCCACCAAGTTTAATACTTGTATGGCATACAAGGGAAACCCTTTTTTGCTAAGATTCTTGAGCTGCAACATTGATATTTATCTCACGGAGACTAGCTTCTTAATTCATTGCAAAACTCTTGCATTTCCTTCCTCATCTTCACATTCTAACATTTTCTCATAACAGATTAATTTTTCCTTATGAAAGACTAACCAATCCATTCCCAAAAACACATCATAAGAACCAAGGGGTAGGATATTCATAACCTCTTGGGTCTTAAATCCCTCCATCCCAATTGGACAAGCTTCCACTACCTCCACCACCTTCCTCTTTGTTCCAATGGTTAACTGAACTAACCATGATTTAGTGTGCTTATTTCTCTGTAATGAACATGCCTCAACCAATCGATGTGATATATAACTAATATTGGATCTTGGGTCAATTAAAACAAATATTGGTTGTTTAGTAATAATAACTTCCAATTCCACCACAGAGGCTTGGTGGCATGTTGGTTGATTTTCTACAGTTGCATAAATTATCAGCACACTCCTAGCTATGTCATTAACTATAGATTCCTCCTATACCTTGTACACTCTTTTATTTTCATGTTGGAGGTGGGGACAATCCCTCAATAGGTGTGGCTCTCCACATCCCCATCATTACAAAGGTCCTTTCTTGGGCTCCTATGTTCTTTCCCTTTCCTCCTCCGTTCGATTATTCCTACTTTGAGATGGAAAATTTTATTGATTTTTGGCACAGGGGCATACCCAGGGTTCAACACACCAACAAAACCCTAACTATTGGCCCTTTCGGCAACACCTGCGAAGCAAGCAAAGTCTTACCCAAGGTAGATGTAGGGGGGGTTACATGACTCAGGTGTTTATAACCAAGTATGGCATTAGATCTGTGATTACAACACTTCGTAGAGTATTATATTAACATTACAATATGATATGCATTAACTTATTATCTTCATTAACATTGCATAACAAAACCCTAAGATAGATAGACACAGTAACAGTAAATATTAAGTACTTCAACCACTTAGCGCATAGCAATGAGTTAGATATAGCATTCATTCATAAAGCATAAGTAAAACACTAAGAAATATCATATCTATCTAACAAACATAATAAGAAAAGAACTAAGCATATTCATAGCATAAACCACACAACACAAAGCCAACAAATGACACACGATATACGTGGTTCACCCTAGTGTGGGGCTACATCCACCAACTTCTTCATCTTCTTTATTATTCTTCTGGATATCTTACATTCATCTTCTCCTATGCATTAATACACAGAGCCAAGATTCACAGAGAACATGACATTTGCGCACTGAACGCCAGATCCTCCTTCCCAAAACTAGGTCAAGGCACAAAAGCCAACTTCTCTATCAATAACAAAGCCTTACATACACAGTTTGTTGCAGTAAGAAAACCAAAACTACTTGCACTTATCCTTGCAAGCTATTGACCTCTCTCTACATTACATTCTTACATTTGTTTATACTTTTACATTTCCTTACAAAAAGGCCTAAACATGGGTAAACACATGGGCTGACATCCCATAACCCATTGTAAAAACCCTAATGAACCCCTTTTTGGGTCCACATAGCCCACAAAACAAGTGAGATCTGCAATCGCAGCTCCTCCTGGGTGCTTCATCTTCAACCAACCTGTCGAAGTCGAAAAGTGGTCAAACCTAACCAAGGTTTCCTCAAAACTTGGTTGACGGCCAACAGTCTTGAAGGATGGTATTAGCTCCCTTTACTAATTGACATTCTTGCAACCAAGTAGTAGAATGATACATGCTCACATGAGCCCGGATGGATTCCTTTAATCCACTGATAAAACATTAAATGTAAAATGCATTAGATAAGCCCTTAGTCTGGATATCCAACTGTTCAAATTTCATGATGAAATACGTGACTGATCCAATTTGGCATAGTTTGGTGAGTCTACCCAAAAAGTGTGATTCCCTACAAACTACATTAGTGAACAGGTTCCAAGTGGGATTTCCTGGATAACAATTTTTATGCCACTAGCACCACTGTCATCATTCTTGATTCAGGTACAAAACCCATACATGTATTTTGGTCTCATCATCCCAAATATTATGGAGGGATAAGTATTTTTCCATTTGAGAGACCGACTGTGCTGGGTTATATCCATCAAATTTATGCATTTCAGCTTTGGGAATCTTATTCCAAGAGTGTGGAGAACCCCAAGGGGAGTGGGAGGAACAAGTATTCTCATAATGGGAATGTTGAGGGTCCTTTACATTGGGCTCTACATGCTTACCTTTTGTGAATGGATACATGGATTTATGGATGGATTCTTTGACTGTTGCAGGGAGGGATTCATTGATTTTTGTTTGTATGGTAGCGGGGACTGAGTCCATTCATGATTCTAAGTTGTAAAAATTGGCCTCCCATTCTTCTTAGGTCTAGTCTCGGGTGGTTGACATGGTAGTGTCTTAGGTATTAGATGAGGTATTGGGATGGAAATTGGGACCACAAAAAATGATATGTACCAGGGTGATCAGGACAAAGAGAGGAGTCCAATGGGATAGGTGTCAAACAAGGGTGTCTCGAAAAGGGGTGGGACCACGGAGAGAAAACAAAGGATTAAAAGTGGCAGGTACCATTGTGATCAGAATGAAGAGAGGAATGCAATGGACTAGTTTACAGGTAAGGGTGTTGACAGGCCCCATACTTCTTTTTTTTAATTCCTGTGGAGTTATACTCTGAGATGAATAACACTGCAGTGACAAAATGACCAAATGTTTAACAAGAAGACATGTGTAGGAATTTTGCAACCAGGATGCAAGAGACATAGTTGTTTTACTCCTGCAGAGTTATCCTCCAAGCTGAATAATACTATAGTGACGAAATGGCCAAATGTTTAACAGGAAGAAATGTATAGGAATTTCGCAACCAAAATGGAGACTCACTTGCATGGAAATAGATATTGTATTTTTTGTTTATGTTTTTGTCCCAAGGGTTAGGGTATTCAAGGTTTCTATAGACACGGGTTTTCCCTATGTTATAGCTATCTGATATATGTGTGGGGTCCAACAATAGTATTTATCCCAATATCTTAGGGCACCAACTAAGGAGGCTATATCATGCCCTTAGCCATACTACCTAACTACCCAGGTACTAGAGAGTATCTTCCTAAGTGTTGTTATCGGTGACACTATAACAGTTAGGCATCTGATTGGTTTATCTACAGAGGGATTTAGGAGATCTAGGTCGATTTGTATACAGGTGTTGTCTTATGTGCTACCACTCAAAGGGGTACCAACAACAGTTACAAGGGTGGCGAACAATGTCTTCTTAAGTACCACTTGTATTTCCTGCGTGTATGAGTACCCGACTGTGGGTTTATGCATGGAACGAAAGATCTTTGTATCTTAAAGACGCTGGAATATGTCTCTACTCTGGAAAAATATTACCCCACAAGTTCTTCCTAGGAAATATCTATGATATCACTTTCAATACTCCATATATAATATAATATGAAGAACAAAAATATTTAGCAAGTAATGGAAGAACAACAATGATATATCCAGAACAATACCAGAAAAACACCAAAAAGAGCACCTTTATTAATGATAGTGATGTTCACTTGCCTCTTCAAGGGGGAAACCTCCAGCAAGGAAAAGATATATTACAATAATATCCAATACAAAAATAAATTATGCCTCCTACTCTTATTTATACTAATTCTATCTTCTAAGGAAACTTCTATAGGAAGATATTTCTAGAAGCAAAAGCTTCTATTAGGTCTTCTTACATTGACTTACTCTCCTTTATTTATTAGGATGTATTAACTAATGTCGGCCTTTATTAAATAGAAAACATATCCTACTAACTAATGACCCATGGAGAGGGGTTAAGATTAGATCCTAACAACCTCTCCCTCATTCATGGATCTATGGTTGAGATCTACCCTCCAATGGAGTTGCGCTTCAACGCCTCAGAGGAGTACTCTGAATCCTTTGGAGTCATACTCTAAAAAATATTCAACTTTGAGCTAGCTAGAATTCCACTCAATCCAGTCGACTAATCAACTACTAACATGCATCTTCACATTGTCACCCCTAGTCAGCTTCCACTCATTCTTCCCTCTCGACTTGCTACATGGGACCCATAATGATCAATGAATGAGGGTTTATCTCTCCCTCTTCCATATCTATAGTCGACACATGTTCAACTTTGGAGCATCTCATTCAGAGGTTTTCTCATAGCACATGATATTTCCTTACGAAAACCCCACTCTGAATGATTTGTTTCATAATCTCTCATTCAGAACATTTACCATCACCCCCGAGGGTTCTTTCCAGTGCTCCCACTCCAAAAATCCCACCGATTAACGGTCCTGATTTCTTCATATTGACAACTTCTATTCTTCACTGACTAACATAGGGTTTGTGTAATATACCAGATATAAAATGTATGCAGAACATAAATAAAATGCTAGTAATGGCAGAATAACAACAATATAACCAGAACATTCACCACAATAACACTGAAACGATATGAGAATAATAACAGAAGTAGCACTTTGAATCTGAAAGCAATGTTCACGGGCCTCTTCGAGGGGGCAACCTCCAGTTGAGAAGATATTTATTACAATAATATCCAAACTAGGGTTCTCATACCCTCGACTCCTATTTATACTAAAAATAAGCATCTAGAGGAAGATCCTTCTAGAAGCGAAAGCTTCTATTAGGTATTCTCTCATCCGCCTTATTATATTTTATTGAAAGGCATTATTAATATTGACCTTTATTACATCCAAATATATTATTCTACCTATGTGCGAGTTAGGACCCTAACATGTTTTCCCCCTTAAAAACAACCTTGTCCTCAAGGCTTGAGATGAGGAAATTGTTGCAGAATGGTAGTTGGTTCCCAAGTGGTGTCTGTTGGAGTTGTATCTTTCCACTAGACTAGCACTTCCTTGATGGTTCTCTGACATAGGCGAAGCCCACGCTGGTCCAAAACTGCTTCTAATTGTAGCCAAATGGATCCTTCTTCAACTAACTCTGGAAGGTTGGCTTGAATTTGGAACTTAGCTCCAATCACCTTCTTTAAGCATGAAACATGAAAAACATGATGTAGCTTCGAATGGCTGGGCAAAGCTAACTAATAGGATACTTGTCCCACACGCTTGAGAACGGTATAAGGACCATAAAATTTGGGTGCTAGCTTCTGACAATACTCGGCCTTGAGGGAAGTTTTCTTATAAGGTTGCAGTCAAAGAAACACCTAATCCACTTCTGCAAATTGACATTCAGAGTGACCTTGATCTTCTTGTTGCTTCATGTGATTCTGTGCCATGACCAAATTCTCTTTGAGGGTACAGAGAATAGCCTCTGGAGCTGTAAGTGTTAGGTCAACCGCCTGGACCTTTGAGGCACTCGTTAAGTACGAGAGAACTGAAGGTGGCTTATGTCCATATACCACTTCAAAAGGAGTCATGCGTGTAGTTGTATGGTATGAAGTGTTGTACCACCATTCAGTTAGGGGTAACCATTGAGCCCACTGATTTTGATTTTTTGAGGCAAAACACCTCAAATATGTTTCCAAAAACTTGTTGACAACTTCTGTTTGGCCATCAGTATGGGGATGATAGGTTGTGTTGAGATGCAATTCGGTGCCTTGTATCTTGAATAGTTCTTGCCAAAAATTGCTAGTGAAAGTTGGGTCGCGATCAGAAACAATAGAGTGAGGCATGCCATGAAGCTTGGAGACCTGATCCATGAAAATGTGAGCCACCGTGGATTCTATAAACGGGTGTTGAAGGGATCAGAAATGAGCATACTTGGAAAGGAGATCAACAACCACCGTGATGACGGATTTATTTTCCGATTTGGGTAAGATGGTAATAAAATCCATAGAGATATCCTTCCAAATAGCAGGTGGAATCGGGCGCGGTTGTAGTGTGCCCAGATATTTGACTATTTCTCCCATGTTGCATGGACACACATCACATTTATCTACAAAATTACGAATGTCCTGTTTCATACCATCCTAGAAAAAGGAACATTTGACCCTGTCATAGGTTTTGGTGAACCCGGAGTGCCCTGTTGTGGGTGTAGCATGAAGCTCAGAAAGTACCATGGATTTAAGCTTTGATTGTTTTCTTAAATACAAATGGCCTTTGTATCAAAGTTCATCATGGAGCCAAGAGTACCCTGGGGAATCTGAAGCATTGGACTACAATTTTTGGATCAACTGCGAACTTTTGGGATCTTGTAGCCATTCCTGGTGAATGGCTTGCATCCAATCTGGTACAATGAATGAAAGAGAAAAGAGGGATCCTTCATATTTATATTTTTGGGAAAGTGCATCCACAACCACATTGTCTTTTTCTTTCTTGTAAATGATCTCATAATCATATCCAAAGAGTTTAGTTACCCATTTTTGTTGTTCTGGGGAGGAAATGCGTTGTTCCAGAAAATATTTGAGGCTTTGATGGTCTGTCTTAATTTGGAAACGTTGCCCCAATAGATAAGGGCGCCACAGATCAACAGCATGCAGAATAGGCAACATTTCCTTTTCATAGATGGATTTGCCCAGATTTATGTCAGATAGTTGCTTGTTGGTAAAGGCCAAAGGTTGACCCTCTTGCATAAGGACAACACCAATTCCTTTCCCTGAGGCATCACATTCCAACACAAAGGTCTTTGTGAAATTGGGAAGGAAGAGGACTGGATTGGTGCACATGTCCATCTTCAAGGTTTGAAAGGCTTGAGTAGTGGCTGGATTCCAAGTGAAAGAGTTCTTTTTGAGGAGAGCAGTGAGAGGTGTTGCAATCTTCCCATAATTCTTAACAAACTTACGATAATACCCTGCTAAGCCTAGAAATCCACGCAAGCTCTTAAGAGTCTTTGGGTGAGGCCAGTCTTGCATAGTTTCAATCTTTTTAGGATCCACCTTGACGCCATCGTTTCCAACTAGATGACCCAATTATTCTACTTATGAGGTGCCAAAAGAACATTTAGACTGTTTCAGGAAAGGTTGGTGTTGAGAGAGTAGATGGAGAACTCGATCCACATGAGTAAGGTGGTGTGTTCAGGTTTTGTTATAGATGAGGATATCATCAAAGAAAACTAAGACAAAATGGTAGAGAAAAGGATGGAAGACATGATTCATGAGGCTTTGGAAGGTGGAGGGAGCATTACACAAGCCAAAGGGCATGACCAAAAACTCATAGTATCCCTCATGAATTCTAAAGGCAGTCTTGGGAATGTCTTCCTCTTTCATACATATATGGTGATAGCCTGAATGAAGATCAAGTTTAATGAAGAATTGGGCGCCACTCAATTCATCCAGGAGGTCATCAATGACAGGAATGGGGAATTTGTCTTTGATGGTAAGTTTGTTGAGGGCATGGAAGTCAGGACACATTCACCAAGAACCTTCTTTCTTCAGGACCATGACCACTAGAGAAGAGTAGGGGCTCGTACTAGGGTGGATAACACCTGCATTAAGGAGTTCCTGGACCATTTTCTCAATTTCATTTTTTTGGGAAAAGGGATGACGATACAGACATATATTGGGAGGAAGGCTTCCGGGTACAAGGGGAATGGAATGATCATGAACACCATGGGAAGGAGGGAGTCCTTGGGGAGTGGAAAAGACCAATTGATGTTTAGAAAGAATGGATAGGAGGTCTTGTGGGACCGAGGGTGTCTTTGTTGGTTGTATGGCATGGAGTTGGGCGATAACACGAGAATGACCTTTTTTGAGCATCTTTTCCATGCGATGGGAACTAATGATCTTAGGTGAACTGGCAATGATGCCTTGGAACTTATATTGGTGGCCCTCCTAGTCGAATTGCATGTTTAAGTCTTTAAAATCCATGAGAATGGGACCCAAAGTCCTTAGCCAGTATGCACCCAACACAATGTCACAACCTCCCATGTTGATTGCAAAGATATGGGATTTCAGGTGGTAGTCAACAATTTGGAGACGCACATTTTCACAATGCCCTCCACATTTCATGGAACCACCATTGGTAATCATGATTTGGAAATTATTGATGGTATGGATGTAGCAATGATTTTCTTAGGCAATGCGGCGATGAATAAAATTATGGGTGTTGCCACTATCAACCAGAATGATGACCTTCTGATGATTGATGTAACCAATTAGCTTAAGGGTTTGGGGAGTGGAGAAGCCAGTGAGAGCATTGAGGGAAATGACCGGTTCTACTTCGGGAGGGTCTGAGGGAGGGGTTATGTTAGTGGATTCAGGTGACTCAGACACAAAGGGAGTTTCTACATCCTCTTCCAAAATATCCTTGTAGATGGCCATAAAAATCTTTTGTTCTTTACACTTGTGGCCCGGGAAATATTTTTCATCACAATTATAACAAAGGCCTTTGAGTTGGCATTCATCCATTTCGGCCTTGGTCAATTTTTGGATCTTTAGTGGAGCAGAGGGAGTAGTGGGATTTACTGGTTTAGGGCGAGGGATAAAGGAGGGTTTTCGGTTTTGAGAAGATACAACTTGTTGTGCTTCTTTATCTATTTTAGTAGCCTCCACCCAAATCTAAGGCTGAGCCATGAGGACATGGGCCTGAATCTCATCCTTGAGGCCGCTGATAAAACACTCTCAGAAAAAGGCATCAAACATGCCATCTATTCTAAAATCCAGGCGCTCAAAGGAAGCTATAAAGTCTTCCACTGTTCCTAATTGTTTCAACTTTGTCAAATGGCCCAAATGGTTGGTGTCAGTTTCAAAGCATTCATAAAGCTCTGCCACAAAGTGTGTCCAAGCAATATACCCTTGACGAGAAGTTTTTCTCCATTTCCACCATTGTCAACGTTCTTGATCTAGATAGAGAACACCATACCGGAGTTTAGCCAAGTCATCTGTAATGTTGTATAAAGAGAAATAATGTTCCATTTGGGTTACCCAACTAGTGGGGTTTGAGCCATCAAATTTGGTCACATCCACCCACACAAGGCTAGGGATGATTTTAAGGATGGAAATTTATTTTAAAATGTAGAAACCTTGGCGAATCTTACTAATCCTTCATATGCAAACTATAAATGATTGGCAATATTTTTGTAAAAATATTCAATTTTTGAAGTATTTTATATAGTTTTTATAAAATTTTAGCGATTTTTAAGGTAAAATGATTTTATCCTATAGAATTTGGGCGAATCATTTTTAAAATAGTGAATCTCATTTTTAGAAAAACCATGGAAAATTAGCCCATGAGCGAAATTTAGCCCCTAAAATCATCCCTGCGTGACAAGGCGTAGGTCACGTTGAAAGTGATGGTTCTGAAAGTTATGGGAATGAGAGGAATGGTCACCTTCAGTATGTGGAGGTGAGGAAGAGGAAGGGTTATCTGTAGGGATATGCAGTTTGGTGTAGAGTGTCGAAAAGACTGATTCAAGCTGGGTGGTGAGGTATTGTTTGATTTCCTCCATTAAGGACTGCATGGTTTTATTTATGGAAGCAACATTGGCACTAAGATGTTTCACTTCTTGTTGGGTCTCGATGAGACCATATTGCAAGGTGTTGAAGCGAGATTCCAAGTCTTGGCTACGGGTATGGGCCATAATGATGGGGGAACTAAAAAGGGGCAGGCGGGGTCAAATGTTTTTTCCAAAAAAATGATATGGATGAATGTGATAAGGGCGAAGATATGAATCCAATGGAATAGGTCTCAAATAATGGTAAAAAAATTTCCAGACCATTTTTTTTACAACTGCGGAGTTATACTCTGGTATGAAGAATACTGCAGAG
>SNQJ01S0080596.1:51989-64743 GCA_010110895.2 Picea sitchensis | reverse complement strand
AGAAAGAAATGTGTATTTACTTGGCAACCCGAACACAGTTGTGCGGCAATAGATCTTGTCTGTTTGAATTTGTTTATTTTTATGTCCCCAAGAGTTAGGTATTCAAGGGTTCTACAAACAAGGGTTTGCCCTATGCTATAGCTCTTTGATATACGTGTGGAGTCCAACAGTAGTACTCAGCCCAATATCTTAGGGAACTAACTAAAGAGGATAGAACGTACCCTTATCAATACTACCCGACTACCCAGGTACTAGAGAGTATCTTCCCAAGTGTTTTTCTCGGTGACACTATAGCAATCAGGCGATCGATCGATTTATCTAAAGAAGGCTTCAGGTAATCTAGGTCGATCCATACACAGGTGTTGTCTGATGCGCTACCACTCGAAGGGGTACCAACAGGGGTTACAAGGGTGGCCAACATATGTGCGCTTAAGTACCACTTGTATTTCCTGCGTGTATGAGTCCCTCAACCGTGGGTTTATGCGCGTAATGATAGATCTATATGGCTTAAAGATGCTGGAATATGTCTCTACCCAGAAAAAAAATTTAACCCACATCCAAGGAAAGTGCTCTGATACCACTTGTAATATACAAGATATAAAATGTATGTAGAATAGAAATAAAATGCTAGTAATGGAAGAATAATAGGAATATAACCACAACATTCACCACAATAACACTGAAATGATATGAGAATAATAATAGAAATAACACTTTGAATCTGAAAGCATTGTTCACGGGCCTCTTCGAGGGGGAAACCTCCAATTGAGTAGAACTCTATTACAATAATATCCAAACTAGGGTTCTCATACCCTCGACTCCTATTTATACTAAAAAGAAGCATCTAGAGGAAGATCCTTCTAGAAGCAGAAACTTCGATTAGGTATTCTCTCATCCTCCTTATTCTATTTTATTGAAAGGCCTTATTAATATTGACCTTTATTACATCCAAATATATTGTTCTACCTATGTGCGGGTTAGGACCCTAACAGTTTGAAGGATTCATAACAGTCTGTTTGAAGGACTTAACCACTTTTTTCATACTCAACTGGGTTCGATATCGATTTTCAAGAACTCAAAACCACTCCTTGGCCAATAAATGTTGCCAAACTTAAGGTTAAAACCTCACATGATTACAGACTCTCCACACAAGAAAAAATATAGAGTATATGAGTAGGCAGTAGTCCACCGTTAGTTGTTTTCACAATTTAGCAAAGCAATAATAAACATTACAACATAGCTCATCTCACATGCATTCAAAATCATGGATTGAGTTCACAGACTTTCACTTAGATTCAGACACATGCACATTCATACAAATATTCCATTCATAAGAATTCAAATATATCATTCATAGTCAGTATCAGTACATATAAGAATTTATCTGAGAGAGAATTTTCTAAGTCCAACTGACTGAGAGAGGATGCATTTCCTCCCAACCTTAGGCCTTGTTGTAGATTCACTTCCTACCAAAAACAACCCTCGTGCCAAGACACGATACCACTAAGGAAATTGAATCAGCATGGTTCTAAGTCTATGATGATTCAGGAAGGTTAATCTCCTTCCTCCTCCAACACATCAGAAGTTTCCACCTCCCACTGAGCTTTGATTTTTTGCAGGTTTATCAGATGGTTTCTCAATTGGATTTCCTCTGCACAAGGGAGTCCCTTCTCTTCTCAACAGTCCCTCAACGACCTCCCCTTACCAGTGTTGGTTTCTATCTAGTAAGAACCAAGTTGTAGCCCAATATTTCTCCATATTGAGAATCTGAGTCTTCTATGTTCAGGGTGATGATCAACAACTCAGACAAGATTCCTCTTTTCTTCCAGAAATCTCCCTTATATCCTTCTTTTCCTCAATCAGTGCATTCAAACCTATGTGATTTGTGCTCTCTTACTCATATCCGAGCCTTCTCTACTCTGCATGTCGTTTTGAGGTCTCTTTTCAGTCTAGACACACTCTTTTTGTGTGACCTCCTTTTCCCTTATCTGATTGTGCACATTTTGTGTATTTTGTGTATTTTTGTTATCCCCTCATCTCTCTCTCTTGCTCATTTTTCATTTTTTAGTCTTCTTCCTTCTCTTCGGGTCTCCATGAATTCCTATAGAAAAAACTTGTAGTCTACCATCCCCGGTCTAAAGAGAGTTGTTTCATGGTACCTTTTTCGTCAATTGTTCAATCGACCATACTCTTTTGTAATTTCCCAACTGCCATAGTCATTAACACTCCACCCACCACTCTGCAACTTTTTTCATTGGTCACGTGGTTTCATATCGGTTTGATATGGTGGTAGGTGTAGTTATTATGTTTTCAAGCATAGTTTAGCTTATTGCGAAAGCTTCCTATTTTCTTCATTGATGCATCTCATCTCCACTACACTCAACCATTCCATGAGCCCCTCTGCCTCATTAATTTCTTCTTGTGTATCATGGCCAATACTCCCAAGGTTGTTCCTTCTTAGTCAACGGTTTGGTGTTTATGTTAAATCAAAACACAATTACATTCCTCATAACATTAAAATATGAAGTTTTATTATAATTATAGTCTTGGGGGAAAATAGGGTGTTACACTTGGTCAGTTTGAGTGCACCTATCTATAAGCTTATTTTCCATAAAATTCATAGCATCTATCCATTGTGGGAAAGTATTATCGGAGTGGTTGACATGATGGTAATTACAAAATTTATCATAGGATAAAACTCCTAAGTCAATTTTCAAGTTAGATGGGGGAGGTTCAATGGCCTTGGGAGGTGTTAGCGCTAGAAGATGCT
Organism: Picea sitchensis; assembly: GCA_010110895.2. NCBI lineage: Eukaryota > Viridiplantae > Streptophyta > Pinopsida > Pinales > Pinaceae > Picea > Picea sitchensis. Next base: position 61,973 of record SNQJ01S0080596.1, on the reverse strand, counting down.
CTCTCATTGTTGGGAGGTCATGCCTAGCATATATTAGTTATTGTAATGATTTGGTTTGGTTTGTGGGTGGATCAAGCAGGTTGAAAGGATAAATATTTGGTAAAACTCCTCCAAAATATACTCAAATGATCACCAACACTTCATATAGTTTGGGCCATTCACACTGAAGGCTAGATAAATAATGGACAATGAGATTTGGTGGAACGAGGAACATATATGAATTCATAAGTGTCACAATATGTTAACTCATACATTCACAAAGAAGATATTCAGATCCAAAATCATATTTTAAATCTGAATCAAATACTTGAATACAAATTATAAGAAACAAGTAATTAATAGTAAACTCATCACTCTAATCGAAGTTGAATCTTTGGGAAAATCAACGCATTGCAGAAATTTTCATTGCATTCAAATAAGACAGAAAAATGAGATACATAGATCTGCAAAATCTGACTTCGGGATGTCTAAGTCATTGAGTATGAAATGATGCATACAATTAAACTCTTCACTCGCCTCTCAGGCCTTTAACCTCTTCTACTCGAACCCCAACTTCCTTCCAAGAGGAAGATCCCTTTCTTCTTTCACAACTCTTTCTTAAATGAAAATTACAATGATTAATTGAGAGTAACCAATTCAAACTAAGATCCAAAACAAATGTATATGATCTTAATATATAGCATAATATCATGATATAATCTCCAGGTTTAATGGATGAAGGTGGCACTTCTGTTGAATGGACATTTTTTAGAAAATCGAATTCTAAAAAATATGGAAATATCACTATTAAAGAGCCACTTGTAGATCCCCAACAGTTCATGTCTTTTGGAAACAGCCTTTAGATACACCTAATTTTGTTCATTCCTAAAAAAAACCATGTTTTCATTTTTTGAGTTTTGATTCCATTTTCTTGTAAATCATGCCTCAAGATGAACACAAAAACAATCACCTACAAAAATTTCTACATTTTTTTACCAAATATTGACCAAATGGTGCTCTTAATCTCCTTGATATCTCTGGATATTTGATGAGTTGAACAAGTGTAAATGATGATTAGGATCACCAATGAAGCCATTCCACCCATTCATTATCATGTAATTCCACAAAACAATGACAAAAATAGTGCTAATATAAGGAGTAGCTATTCCAAAGAAATATCTTAAAGGTCTTTAGGTGGATCATCCCTCTCCTACACTCCTTTTCATGTCAACTATTTCATTAAACTTTTTTTATCATTCATTGTAAACTCTCCATATCAGTTGTGTCATTTTCAACACTCTCAAGTGGTTGTTTATTCTAAGGTTTTAAAATAGAAGGATTCTCTTGGGTTGTGTTACCTCCTTTCTTCCTAAGGTAATCTGAATTTCTTTGCAACCTTTCATTTCAAATTCTACCTATTTTTCTCTTTTGAAATTTTCAACTAGGGTGTCTTTACTATCTTTCTTAAAAAACATAGATATTGCCACAGGTCATGCATCAACATAGAATTCAATATGTAATTCTTGAGAAATGGTTGTTCCATGTTGAAACTTGCTCAAGATTTTGGTAAAACATTGATTGAAGTCCTTGACCTTTTCATTGGACCCCATACTTGAGGTAAATAATTCATCCATCAATGCCCCGATGGTGGTTTCTTCCCCAAATTTGTCCAAAAAAGTCTTTTTGGAATCTGGTCCAATTGGTGATGGTTTGACATGTAGATTAAAATACCATTTGGAAGTTGAGTTCTCAAAAGTGTAAGGAAGCATATGACAGACTACATCTTCATGTTGTACATTCATCAATCTTATAGCAAGGATAAAAAAATTAGTATGATTTTTCATTAACCTAATGGTGCCTAGCAGTTTTGGCTATGATGCAAAAGTTTTTCCAAATATGATTGAAGATCATGTTGTTGATGATAGCATTAAAGAACAGAAATATTCATCTTTATCATTTGAAACCTATCAGAGTACTCCAGTTTATGATGAATATAATGATGATAGTGAAATTTCAGATCAACATATGATAGTGATCCAATTCTAGTAGAGTATTGAATCCATTTTCCATGAAGAGAAAGAACCAGTCTATGACTGTTTTGATTCATAAGATGAGCATATTTTTATCACATCATCTTTGGAACCTCTTAGCCATTCTCCTGTGTATGAGAAATCAAATTTTTAGAAGACAGTGACAAAGATAAGTATGTTAGTTTCAATCATATGCATGAGGATATAGTCAAACAAAAACAATATTTCATTAAGAATGATATGTCCCCTATTCAAATTGATGAAACTAATCTACTACCATGTGATTTGCATAATAATCTTTTTTCTTTAGAATATGTTAAAGGAAATTATGCAAAAGAAACATGTGAACAATTTCTAGAGGGTTTTTCTACTCTCATAGGATATGAAACTTGTGATGTCCATAGGCTATTTCAAGAAGGACAAGTGGAACAAAGTCTTGATAATGAAACAAATTTCACACAACAACTTTGTCTTCTGCATCAATGGGAGGAGTTTCATCATAATCTTCAAGACCCAATGGTTGTCTACATGGAGTCTGTTTTTTCATAGATCCGCAATATGGCAACATTCAGAATGCAATCAAATTGCAGTGGTAAGTGTAAGATCCATTTTAAGTTTCTTCTACAAAAATTCCATTGTTTCTGCCATATTTCATTCACCTGCAAACAGGAAGATCATTTTGTAAGTAAAATGCTTACTTGACTACTTTGCAAATTTTAATTTACCTTATCAAGATTATTCAACTAGTTAGAGTAGGTTCATTGTATATAAATAGGCTCATCATTAGAACATTTTTGGTTTTCAATTTGGTTTGGTGTGCGGTAGAATAAGATGACTAAGACTACATAGCCCAATGAAGACACTAGTGTATTAGTTTTTGCAGTATATGGTTATTTTTCAGTTTCCCGAAAGTTTGGTTTATGGTTGAGCAAGACAAGTTGCAATATTCAAAATTCCAAATGGATAAAGGCATTGGTATCTAGTTCTTGATATCTCACAAGGAGATTATCATCCCCAAAAGGAGCCAATGTTAGTCCTTGAACTTGTTCATGACTTCTCATTTTCAAAAAACCCTATTTTACCATGCTTTTTTTTCTAAGGTTTCCTACACTTATCTCTTTATTAATATGTGGTGTGTTTTTTATTTGTTTAAACCTCTTTTTGCATGCCTTATTGGTAAGATAGAATTGAATTTTAAACAACTTGAGGGTCTTCTATCAGATTTGGAGGAAAATTTTGAATTTTATCCAAAGTTTAGAAAAGAGACAAAGTCACTACAAGAATGTCTCCATTCTTGTTGCACATGTTTTCATCATTGATTTAAATATGTTTTGTCTCAAAAATCATGTTAACTGTCACAAGAGCATGCAGAGGATCATGCAGGAGTGGTGACTATCATCAAAATGATGATTCAATATAGGGCTATCGTTTAAAGAACAAAAGTATGTACTTGTTAATGCATCCACTAAAGCTAGGTTTCAAGTCATGATCTGAAGCACTTAAAGTTGTGATTTAATTTTGAAAATAAATTTGTATAACTATATTGGGGGCCTAATAGCATTTTGCAGTCGAAGGAACATTTCCATATCAGTTTTCTGTGCAGTAATTTCTAAATCTCAATCAAATTGAAACCCTGTCATTTTGACAGAAATCACAATCAGTGTGATGGCTCCCAAGAAAAGTGGTCAGGTTAGCCATTTGGAACCAATAGGAGGCAAATTTTTGGAATCATATCCTGAGATTATGAAAAATTTCATCATGTAGAGCACTTGAATGGGGTAGCATGACATAAAATTGCCAGGGATAGAGACTACAAGAGGCAAGAGTTATCGTAATGGTAGTGTGGAACAAGCATGGAAATCCAGTTTAATAAAATGGTATAACAGTCCCAAATTCATTAGAAAATTGCAAGTAGGCAACTGCCAATAGAAGTGAATATCCAAGCGAAGTGATTGGGATTGGATAAATGTGTGTTACAATTTCTGTGCTCTTAATATAATGATTTCTCACAGGTCTTTCCCAAAGAAGATCATCATTGCAGGTTTATGAAAACAATCAACTCTATACCCTCTTTCCATTTCAATATAGTGAATGTTAAACATCTTTCATTACAGTCCATTGATTGTGAAAGATTAGAGTCTTCGAGCAAGGGGAAAAATGGACATGCAAAGTGCATAGAGCCAGAGGGGTCAGAGCTTCTTGAGGCTCATACAGATTGTTTTGAATGGTTCAAGAAAATTGTTTGCAGAAATAGGGGAATCATCGAAGCATACCCTTGTCATCAAAGAGGTCTACAACCAAAAAGAAAAAAGAAAAAAAAAGGAGGGATGAGGAAAAATAAATAGTTGCAGGCCACCCTAAAACTCCCCTGAGGTTCAAGGATATGATGTATAACCAATTTTAGACAACCGGAAGGTAAAACAACATTATGGGCCAAGCCCTAGCAAAATAGAGTATTTGCACAAGGCATATTTGTAGGTTCATAGGCTCAAGACAAGCCCAACAAACAAATTGAGTTTAGAATTTAAGGAAAAAAAAAGAATTTTTGCTCACATAGAAGTTCATTGTTCTATATTATACCCCTCCATAATCTACAAACAAGAAAATCACAAGGAAATCAGCACAAAAAATAATCCCTATTTCAGAAAAAAGAACAAATTAGGGTTCCATCTACTAAGAAGAGAAACGTACAGGTTGAGAGGAGGGTTACAAGAGCCATGACATCCCGGGAGGATACAGAAGGAAATATTAACACTTTGGTAGAGATAGCACAAATTTTCATGTTATTTCTGTTAGAGTTTAAAAGGTGCTACTGAAACCTTTATGTAGCTTGTTGTTTTTTCCTGTTTTAGACACTAACTTTCGGCACATTCTCCGAGAATCTGGAGACAAATTTAAAAAAAATGGAAAAGGTTTTTGTTAGGAACAGACTGATTTATAAAAACCTCTCTGATTTTTGCAACAACTAACACAGTTTGATAGATTCGAATAGATCTTTTAAAACTATTTTTTGGGAACCAAAATCTGTTTCCTGTAAAAATTCCTAGATAGCTCATGATTATGATTTTCAAGGATATGCCATCTCAATTAGAATTGGGATTATATATTTCTAAAGATAGATAAGGATGTTTTTAGATCCATTATTTGGATCTTGATAATATTGTATATTTCTATATAAACCATGAATAAAGAGGTGCAAAAGAGGGGGTTCGAGTGGTGGGGAACAAAATACTTTGTCTATGATTGTAAAAGCTTGGGACCTATTACATTTTACACTTAATGGAAAAGGATATATGATGGTTAAAATATCTCGTCGTGTCTTTTATTCTTCCTTGTCTTACTTAAATGCATGTGTATCTTTGCAAATCTTTTGATGTATCTTGTTTATGTTTGAAAGCCATTAAATATTTTGTTGATTGTCTGCTCATTACAGGATTTGTGTTTAAGTACTTCATTCTTGTTTTTGAATAATATCTAGGATCAAGAATTTCCTCTCTGAGATAAAAAATTGGGAAATTTTGGTTCTTTCCTTTCATGTTAAACTTCCTTATCTATCTCATCAAATTGAATACCATTGACTAAGTAAGTGTGATTAGAACTTGTTTTTGTAATAAAAAATTTAAATTGCCTAGTTCGTTTACTATTTGACCTATAAACCAATCCAAAATCCAAAATAAACCTACAAACATAAAACCATTGCAATAACTAAGGTTCCCTAGCTTTCCCTTAGCAGTCACGGATAAATTTAGGGACTAACAGTGCCCAATATCCAAGATGCTCCTCAAACCATGTTCCTCAACCATATACCATATCACTCATAATCATGCCATACACCATAACATCATCAACATCTAACCATCAAAACATGCATATAAACATACATGTAACTCTGTAATAGACATGTTGTATTTGATCACAGACTTGCATACTTGCCTCAACTTTAGCAACAACAAAATAACATCTTAAGCAAACTTTACCTTAGTCTCATGGTACTAGTTTTGGATTAGTCATAAACCCTAAATTTCAATAAGATTAACTATGTACCTACAATGAATAAAGGTATGAAAAATGTACAAAATATTATTCAATATCTTCTCTATAATTCCTCCAGGTTTCACTACTTGGAACCTCCCATAAAAGGTGTTATAGAAAAAATGGCAGACCTTGTTGAATTCTGGATTATTCTAGAGAGTGACCTTGTAGAGCATGCCACGCACATAATGTTTTATCTATAAATATGAAAATGATGAAAAACATACNACTACTTGGAACCTCCCATAAAAGGTGTTATAGAAAAAATGGCAGACCTTGTTGAATTCTGGATTATTCTAGAGAGTGACCTTGTAGAGCATGCCACGCACATAATGTTTTATCTATAAATATGAAAATGATGAAAAACATACTAAGGACTGTACTTTATCCAATTAATTTTCTCTCGCTGAATTTGGATCTTCTATGAAGAATTTGACCTTTTTACTTGGAACACATGTTTGAGAGTAGTTCCAGTACTAGCCAAAAACCTTATCTTCCACAGAGTGTATCTCCCAAACTACAACGACCCAAAAGCTAAACTTGCTACCACAGGTACCTTGATATGTTGTATCAATATCCTTCAAGTTTCTCTATCAGAATCATTCTAGAAAAAAAAAAAATTATAGCAAAAATGGTAATATGACCTGTAAATAACATACCTTAGAACAAATCCTCACAAGACTTCATCCTCCCTTGCAATTTTGACCTTATTTACTTCATCTTCCCTCTGAAAAACACCTAACATATCCACAATTACCTCATATAAGAATCACTTGATCACTTAGATAGATATTCAATGAACTTGTGTGTATAAATCATGTTCTTATGAGAGACTTCTTGAGGTGTATTTATACTTTCTCTAAGTAACCTCTTTCCTTAACTTTAGGGATTTTTGAAATTTCTTGTTACAACCAATTTACCCTTTCATTAAATACTTGTAACCAACCAAGGGCTTCTTGACCATTCTTAGGGGCTTCCAACTTCACAAAGTCGTATCTCCCTAACTGTGAGGAACCACGTGGTGTTCCACATATCACTGAAATGACACAATGAGTATTATCCATCTATGAGCATCTTACCTGAATTTACATTATCCTTCATGTCTAAAAAAACCATTCAACTTTGGGTACAATAACCACACCTTTGGGGCTTCATGTAGACTTCATCAAATGTATCCATCATATATGCTGACATCAACTAACTCACAATCAATCTCGATCATACAAATGATAACCAATTGTCCAACGATCTTGTCCACATCTCTGGGGCTTCCATACTTATCCAAGGTTTGACATCAATATCTAAGGGTTGACATCAATATTCAAGATCAATCTCCAAGAGTTGACATCAATGATAACCAACTGTCAAACATTTCATTGTTCTCTATTTTCTTCATTTTATCTATTTCATGCATAAACATAAAATCATAAACTAAAGATTCTGGAATCTAAAGTAATTTAACCTTAATAATGTAGATTTTTTATTTATTTATCCCATATGTTGTGGTGAATTGCCTCAATGGAATATTCATGGCAGTTTATAAATCACCCAATTTAATATAAAAATAAAGATGATAAAGCATTGTGCACAAACCTACTTGAAGAAGGATTTTAACAGGATATGATTTAGAGGATACTTACCATAATAGAGGATGTATAGAACTAAGAAACTTGATTTTCATTTCACGATTCATCTCTCAAATTGATCAATTATCTTCAAAACACAATTTTTCTCTATAACAAATTATTGAACATTTGATCGAAAATGAAACAAACAACAACCTAAGCTTAGATTTAAAGGACCTAGTGTTGGCAAATGTTTAACAGATAGTGTATGCTTGTCATTGATGGAAAGCAAAATAGTGAAGATGGCAGGATCAGAATGTGCATCGATGGACAAACAGGAACAACGTAGGCTCAGGAGGAATTAAGTACAGAGTCGAAATTATTCCAAGTAAGAAGGATGTGTAAACTTGGAGGAGAAGCGTCGCTAATCGTTGGATCCCTTCCAAAATTCCTGACAACATGAGGGTTTTCAGATCTGAATAAAAACAAGAAGAGTGCGAGATGAAGAGAAGGATAGATCCCAGGCGTTAGATCTGAGCGCAAGATCCGACCACCGTTGGATCGAGGAGAACCTGCACGTTCTCAAAATGGGCTCACAAAATCTCGAAAGCAGGAGGATCGTCCATCTCAAAGGGTTATGTGGACCGTTCATGTAACTCCATATCGGAGTTTCGTGACTCGCAACATGGAGAGGCAAGAAACATAACTATCAAAATCGTGATATGCGAAATCGCGATTTAATCGCAGTCGTCAAATCAAAGTCTTGTTCTGGACCGTTGATCCAGCTTCATCTCGGAGTTTCGCGACTCACAACATGGAGAGGCAAGAAACATAACTATCAAAATCACGATATGCGAAATCGCGATTTAATCACAGCCGTCAAATCAAAGTTTTATTTTGGACCGTTGATCCAGCTTCATCTCGTAGTTTCGCGACTCGCGACATGGAGAGGCAAGAAACTCTATCGAAGGAATTGCGAGATGTGAGTTCACGATGAGGTCTGGACTGTAGAATCATCGAGATCGTGGACCATTGATTTCAGCTCCATCTCGGAGTTTCACGGATCGCAACTTGGAGAGTCGATATGATTCATCTTCAGATCCACGATATGTGAGATCGCGATTTAATCGTGGTCCGTTGGATCAAGAGGACACGTGGCGAAAGATTGTCATCTCGCTCACTGGAAAGTCAAAGGAACAGTGAGATGCGAGATCGCGATTTAATCGTGGTATGTTGGATCAAGAGGACACGTGGTGAAAGATCGTCATGTCGTTGACTGGAAAGTCAAAGGAACAACGAGATGCGAGATTGCAATTTAATCAAGGACCGTTGGATCAAGAGGACGCGTGGCGAAAGATCAGAGAACCATAAAGCTCCATCTCGGAGTTTCGCCTATCGCGACTTGGAGTGACGAAAATATCCATATTAGGATCAGCGAGATGCAAGATCACGAAATGATATTGACCATCAATACATCAAAAATGTGGACCGTTGATCTGAGCTCCATCTCTGAGTCTCACCTATCGCGACTTCGAGTGACGAAAATCTCCATCTTAGGATCAGCGCGATGCGAGATCAAGAAATGATCCTGACCATCAATACATCAAAAGATGTGGACCATTGATCTGAGCTCCATCTCTGAGTCTTGCCTATCACGACTTTGAGTGACGAGAAACTCCAGCGAAGAAACAGCGAGATGCGAGATCACGATAAGATCCTAACCGTCAATACACCAAAAGATGTGGACCGTTGATCTGAGCTCGACTGTCACAGAGAAGATGAAGAGTCTCAACTGCCAGAGAGGATGAGGAATCTCAGCATAACCTCCAGTAATGCTGAACGCATGGGGTGAACCACCAGAGAAGCTGAAGAGTCATGATGATGATCAGATAGAGCACTCGAGAGGTGGAGGATAATGACGCAGAGTCTGCATGCAGAGGGATGGAGAACATTGCATGCACAAGGTGCACAGAAGCTATAAATACACGGTACAGAGAAGAGATGGGAGATATGTTGTGATTCGAGTGATGACATTTGTTGATGTGGAAAGTGGTTCATGTGTGAAGAAGGAAGATAGTGCAGCAGTTGAATTAAACTGAAGAGGAACTGTGCAGTGAATGGACACGGTGCACAGAGGATAAAACGCAGAAGAACAGACAGCGCAAGTGAGATGTGCAGAAAGGCAGTGAGGTAGAAAGAGCAACGAGATGCAGCAGAACAGTGATAAGTCGGGTAAGCCATTGTTGAACATTATATCACTGTAATAATTTTCAGAAGCAAAGATTTATATTTCAGGGTGGTTGGGAGGTGCTAGGGAGGATTGTTGTCCTGAGAGGTTCAAGTGGGTGCTTGAACACAGGGAGTTGGTGCTTCCTTCT
>SNQJ01S0080596.1:29280-40407 GCA_010110895.2 Picea sitchensis | reverse complement strand
CAATTCCCATATACCTAATTTTAAGTAATAAAGAACATGTAACACACTAAATAAAATCGTGTTAACAGTAGAAGTTATGGAAGTTTGTTATGGGGAAACCCTAGCGCTCTAAAGCAACCTCTCGGTACATCACATTGCAGGATCTAAACAAGCGGCCACGCAGCAACCACTTTCTATGAACTGGCACAAACTGTCTCCAGGTCTGTTCCATCAAAATGAATACCGAAGAGGGGGGGAAATCCCCCTCATATCGCAATGTTACGGCCAACAATCGATCAGGTACAAGAGAAAAATGCCCAGCCTTTGAGCTGTCGCTGCAGCTGCGCGATCAGCTTCTTGTCAGAGAACAAGGACTCGGGAGGGAAATTGACATGGAAGCCGGTACATCCCATCCAAAATCACCTCGCGGGTGGGAGCCTGGTAAATGCATCCCACAAACGGACAAACCGTCGAGATACCTCATAAGCTCAACAAGAGTGGGTGAACACACGCAGTTCATGAGAGAGCATGCCCTCATTGGCAAGTTTCTAGGACTGTGGCCGTCTGAACGTGACCTAAACAGATGGATAAAACAATGGTGGAACCCCAAAGGAGACTATGAGGTCCAACTTAGCTCTAAAGGTTTTTTCACAATCATTTTGTACAACCTAGAAGACAGGGACCGAATCTTTGAGAGTGGGCCATATTTCTACAACTCGACAGGGTTATTCTTGCGATTCTGGATGGAACGATTCAGTCCAGACAAGGAGTACTTCATAATGGATCTAGTCTGGATTTTCCTATACTCTTTTCCACAAGAGTTCTGGCTGGAGGAAATTTTGATGGGAATAGGGAACTTAGTGGGTTGTTATGTTAAAACCTCAGAAGCCAAAAAGCAAAGGAAATACACTTCATATGCCCAAAACTATGTCTATATGAATATCTCTAAGGCTCTACCGGGATCGGTAACTCTGGAATATCAGGATGAAGATTGGCAACAAACGTTGGACTATGAACATATTCCATTCCGCTGCAGAAAATGCCATGAACACAGCCACCTCTTCAGAGACTGCCTCTGAATAAGAAATCTACCAAAGTAAGTGAGACCACATGAAAATATGGCTACACCACTGTCACAGCCAGGAAAAAAAACCCTCCAAGAAAGCAGAATCCCAATCCCAAACCTAAGATTGTGACCAAAAACTCCTATGAGATTCTGAATCAACTACCGGAGGATGAAGAAATCCAAGATCCGCAAAAGGAGCACCAACAGGGAAAAGGAAAGAACCAAACCCCTTCCTCCTCCGGCCCAAATCGTGAAATCCACCCAAAAGAGAGGGGAGACATAGATGGAGACACCTTAATGTAGCTGGACAACCGAGATCTAGCAATCATAGATCTAGAAAAACTTTAGGACGCCCTCAATCAAAAGGATCTGCAAGCCCTACCTGAAGAGAAACTCTGAAAGGTACATAAAGTCTTTCTTAATTCCTCAGCAGGAACCGAAGCTCACCTAGGTATAGCCATAGACTCAAGCTCAGACTCAAAAAGAATACCATGAGAGAACAAAATAAGGGGGAGTAAATCAACACATCAACTCATCAAGGAGGCGGACAATCTTATGCTCAACTCAGGGTAAATCCACAAGCTCTCGGAGGGATACCTCCATACAACACCACCCTCATTATGATGAATATCATCACCTGGAACATTAGAGGACTCAATGGTCAATCCAAACAAAATATCCTCTGAGACTGCATCAAAGAAGAACACCCAGATATTCTAATGTTACAGGAAACAAAATGTGTTGGGGCAAAAGCGGAAACAATCTTCCAACACATTTGGAGAGGATGTGATTTTGTTCTAACAAACTCCACAGGGGCCTTAGGGGGTTTGGCCATACTATGGAACCCATGCAGCATTACTCTAAGAATATCTTTTTCTACAATAGGCACAATAACAACCCACTTTGAGGTCATGGGTTCGAATTAGGAGGGGGCTATCACAAACGTCTATGGACCCCAAAGCCAATAGGAAAAAGAAAAACTCCTGGAGTGGCTAGCCCTTATCAAAACATTGCTGACCACACCCAAATGGATCTTAGGCGGCGATTTCAATATGATCTTATCACTGGAAGAAAAAACAAGAGGGAGTAAAAGGCTTGAGCAAGACAGCGAGAAGTTCAAAACCCTCATCGATCAACTAAAGCTAGTAGAAATTGAAAACAACAATGGAACCTTCACTTGGTCCAACCGTAGGTCAGGAAACCAACACATTTCCTGTCGTTTGGACCGCTTCCTTGTGGCTGAAGAACTAATTGAAGAATCCCCTTGTATGGAAATTCTCATTCTCCCAAAAGCTGGGTCGAACCATTGGCCAATTGCCTTTAATCTAGAAACAAGGGAAACACCCAAATACAAACCTTTTCAGTTTGAGAAATTTTGTCTCTCACACCCAGACTTTCATCAACTTGCAAAATCCTGGTGGGCTCAGGAAGAAATAGATCATGGCACAAGCATGTACAAATTCCAGCAACGCCTCAAAAACTTCAAGCAATAACTGAATCAATGGAACAAGAACACCTTCGGAAACATATTTCAAAGCATACAGGACATAGAGAACAAACTAGGGGAGATATAAAAAAATGTTCATTTCAGGAACACAAACTGTTGAACTAATGAAAGAGGAGGAGGAGCTTCAAGTGCAACTAGAAGAGAGGAGAAAGCAAGAGGAAATTTTGTGGAGGCAGAAATCCAGGGTACAATGGCTCAAATAGGGGGAAAAGAACACAAAGTTCTTCCATAGAGAAATGGTGCATCACCGACTCATTAACAGAATTACTCATCTAGAGGATGGCTAGGGTAATCCAATCAAAGAACATACCCAAATAGAAGTAGAACTTAACAACTATTATCGTGACCTCCTCACGGAAACCAGGGAGGATAGAACAACAACAATCGGGTGAGTAACCAACCACATACCCTCTATGGTGACTCCTGAATAGAATGTCGCCCTGATGCGACCTATCACCCAAGAAGAAGTGGACCAAGCAGTAAAAGTTATGCCCTTAGGAAAGGCCCCAGGTCCAGATGGATTTACCACTGACTTCTTCATCATTCTTGGGACCTAATTAGGAAAGAAGTTTGTAAGGTAGTAGAGGAATCACGTACCTCAGGCCAAGTCCTCACTCCCCTCAATGCTACTTTTCTCACCCTAATTCCGAAAGAGGAGTGGGTCACAAATCCAAAACAGTTCAGACCTATCGCTCTCTGCAATGTCATTTACAAAATCATAACAAAGGTGGTTGTGAACCACCTCAAGCCAATCCTACCCTTTGTCATATCCAAGGAACAAGCAGGGTACGTAGAAGGCAGACAAATTATGGACAGCATCATTTTGGCTCATGAGGTCATCCATTCTCTCAAGTCGACAAAAACTCCAGGTATGCTAATCAAACTTGATCTTTCAAAGGCTTTTGATAGAGTCAGCTGGCAATATCTTCAAGCCATCTTAGATTCATTTGGAGTTGATCAGTAGTGGATAAATTAGATCTTAAACCTTACCTCCTCAGCCTTCTTCTCCATCCTAATCAATGGGGTCCCTTCTCAACCGTTCTCACCGTTCAGAGGTATCAGACAAGGTGACCCCTTATCCCCCTTTTTGTTTGTGCTCATGGCAGAAGGACTCGGCCACTATATCAAGTCAACGATCCTAGAAGGATCTCTCAAAGGATTACATATGCACAATATCCAACCTGCACCCTCACATAGTCAATTTTTTTATGACACCCTACTCATGAACTCCCCAACCGTAAGAGAGGCAAACAAGCTTAACTCCATCCTCTCTGACTTCACAGAGGTGTCAAACATGACTCTCAACCTAGACAAATCCAAACTTTACTTCTTCAACACTCTTGCAGCTGTCCAAATTCATATCTCCAGACTCCTAGGAATACCCAAGAGCTCCCCTCTGTCCAACTACTTAAACATTCCTCTAATGGGTGCAGCAGCCAGATCCATTTCCTGGGACAACCTTCTTCTTTCCATCTCCAACAGACTGAGAAACTGGACCTTTAGACCCCTCAACATCACATCCAGGCTGGTCCTGCTCAAGTCTGTCCTTCAAACCCTACCCACCTACCTTTTCATAGCCCTTGCGTCCCCCAAGCAGGTCATCAAAGAAATAAGGAACCTACAGTGAAATTTCCTCTTGCATGGACACCAACCAAATAAGAAGTGGGCACTAGTAGGATGGGACAAGATTTGCACACCAAAAAGTATGGGAGGGATGGGACTCTGAGATCCAAGGAAACTCAACCAAGTAATGGGAGCCAAAATGTGGTGGAGATGGTTAAAATTTCCAACAGCTTTATGGGCAAAAATATGGAAGCAGAAGTACGCTCCTCTCACACAAGAAAACTAGCTCATCAGACACAATGTTAGAATACAAGGATCTAACATCTGGAACACAACATGGAAAAACAGAGACCTGGAGCAAAATCATGCCTTCTGGGAGGTTAGAAATGGAGAAAGCACTATGTTTTGGCAGGACTCGTGGAAGCAACTCAAACCTCTAAGTGACCTAGAAGAGCTACACCCCCTCAAATAGGCGCTAAACTAGGACACACTTCTGAGGGTGAAAGATCTTTGGAAACCCATGGAGCAGAGACAGCAATGGCGTCATTGGAAAACCTTTAATCAGGAACTGGGGGTCCCAGAGGATCTCTGCAAGCCTGGAAACACTATGCAAGTCACCAGAAAATCCTTAATCGAGAGGGCCCGGATATTCTCCGATGGGGACACTCCACTGCTGGTAACTTCTCAGTCAAAGAAGCCTACTACCTACAAGGAAACTACAAGAATCATGATAGGGAGAACATATGGAACAAGGTTTGGAACCCTGTGCTATGGCCCAAGGTGTCCACCTTCCTCTGGATTATTGCACACAACAGAGTCCTAACCTGGGACAACCTCAGGAAAAGAGGCTTCATTGGACCCTCAATATGCGTATTATGCCTCCAACAAGAGGAAACCAAGGAGCATTTATTCAACAGATGTTCTTTCAGTCAGTGGATTTGGGACCAAGGAGCTCAAATAATGCGTCGATTCAATCAAAACAGGAGCATCATCAGAGATATGCTTGAAAATTGGGACTCGATCACCTACAACAATCCTCTGCTGGAATACATTTGGCAACTCCTCCTAGGATTCATCCTCTCGCAAATATGGAAAGAGAGAAACAAAAGAATCTTTCACTCCAAAGCCTCCTCACAGGGCTCAACTTGGAAAAACATTATCACACTGATCAAGGAAACAATCAGAAGCAAGCCCTGGAACCTAGAAGACTTAAAATGCAACCCAAAGGAGCAATCCATACTCCGCAGTTGGCAACCTAAACTGACCAATCAATTCACGATAAAGGCACCTAAACATTAGCATAGCAGCCCAACCATCTAGACCCCTCCTCCAATAGATTTCATAAATATCAACTTCGATGGGGCATCCAAAGGGAACCCGGGACCAGCAGGATATGGAGCCACACTCAAAAACTCCAATGGAGAGATCCTCTATTTGGTAGCAGGTTACTTGGGGGAAACCACAAACAATGCAGCATAGCTAACGGGCCTCTTGCAGGGTCTCTAAGAAACAAACGATAAACATTGTCACTAGCTCATCCTGGAGGGGGACTCTCAAATTGTCATCCAGCTAATCACCAAGATCCTCCATGGGGAAAACCCACTAAAAATCTCACCCGACTAGCGACTCTCAGGGCTGCTAGAGGAATTTGGAAGCCTCCTTTGAACTAACCTCAGCATCATACTCTCTCATGTGAAAAGAGAAGCAAACAGGGTAGCGGACTGTTTGGAAAATGAAGGGGTAGCAAAGGAGACAGAGCACATATACTGGGAAGCACAAACCACTGGCAGCTCAGACATCTCAGATCGGTGTCATGCTCTGGCCAAAAAAGGGATCTCCAACCCCCGGATGAGGTGCCATGTCAAGGAGGAAAGACACGCGGAACCGAGTTGGGTAGATCCATAATTAATGGCCACTAGCTCCCATCTCCTCACCATTAAGATGGGAGTGATCCCAAGCATCCTACACCAGCTGACGAAGCCTCTCACATGAGTGAAGAGGATGGTATATCAGCGCACTAAGAAATTAGCCTTAATGACCAAGGCTTTCATGGTCACCTTCATCCTTATCAGTCGCCCGGAGGGATATGAGTTGCATTTGGAAATTGAAAGGCCGAAGGCTAAACCTTCGGAGTGTTGGAGAAGGGACACTCATCCAATCAGCATTCTGGTTATAGCTCTGCTTCTCCACATGTCGAGAGCAAGGGGTCGGCCTCACAGAGGCATGTCATGGTATGCAACTAACTCTAGAAAGAAGTGACATAAGAAGTTTGAAAAAGAGTTGACATTAGCATACACTCGCAGAACCAAGAAGCATAGGAGAACCAAAACGCCTCCCATGGCATATGTGGAGGAGTTTGTTTCGAACAAACCCATCGAGGTGCCTCCAAAACATCTCCTCTTCATTGTCTCGGATAATTGGGATGTCCACACTTGTTTCATGAATGATGCCACGCCTTAAGCTCCAGGAATGACACACAATCGTCAGGAAGATGACCAAGCAGAGGTGTACAGAACGTGTTATGTTGAGGAAGAATTACATGGAAGTACCGACGAAAAGGAAAATTCAAGAAGCAGTGAACTTCCAAGGGAAGAGGCACAACAAGATAGGCTGCAAGTACAGCAAGGTGGCGGTGTAATTGGAGACAAGGAGAAGGTTGAAGACAAGGAGTGCAATGCATAGGACCAGCCTCCATTCCTCCACCCAGAGCATTTGAAATTGATTTTTGAAACACGCAGCATGGTGGAAGACCAAATCCACAGGGCCATCCAAATTAGTCAACGCATGGACATGGTGTACGCAGCTTACTCCAGCATCTCTCCAAGACAACAATGCCCTACGTGTGCTCAGGCCTACGCGATTCCAATCGGAATGGGAAAGAACGACAAAGATGACGAGAACACCGGGTAAAAGGATTTGTCAATGATCATAGTTAGAAATTCTCTTTTGTTTCAAACTAGAGCTTTAGATCAGTTAGACTATAGTTATGCTACCAACAGTAAATTAGGGAATATACTTAAACAAATGGCGGCCATGCGTCCTAGTTTCCTTCGAGCAGGGCGGATGGCAGCCTAGCTATTTGGTTTGAAAACAAGTTGCATGGAATGACCAGCTGTCTCGGTTTCCTTTTTAGGTAGGAAAGATGGCGATGCAAACGACTGTATAAATCTGCAACTTTAATATAACACGATCCTCCTTTTTACTTTAAAAAAAAAAACATTAAATAAAATAAAAAAGACATAAAACTTAAAAAACTTAATTAACCTATTTAAGTAAACACTTAAAAAACAATAATGATGTCATTGACGCATGCAATACTTAGCGACATTGATACAACACCATTTCGACATGAATATTTTATGGTGTTGATTAAAAATGAACGAAAAAATGGATTTTCCATCACAACTATGACACACACACTGTCAATGCATGCATCTAGTCTAATTATGTCAAATTCCAGTCCATACACGCACAAATTGGAAAAAATTCAACATAGGCCCCATTCACATTAATTATTCTATAGGCTTGTTGTTTGATTTGTGGAATTGATTGTGTGAGTCATGTTTGAGTCTAGAAACCCTCCCATACCATCATTTTATGCGTCTAGTCTAACCATGTCAAATTTCAGTCCATACAAACAAAAATTGAAAAAATTTCAACATTGGCCCCATCAACATGTCAGTTATAAGCAGGGTCAAGTACATGAGAAGACACGCCTTATTGTTGGATTTTGATAGAATAACTAAAGAATATTTGATTTTCGAAATGTTTTTTTGACTCATGTTTGAGTCCGGAAACCCTCCCATACTGTCAATGCATGTGTGTTGTCCTAGCATGTCAAATTCCAATCCATACAAGAACAAATTGAAAAAAATTCAACATTGGCCCCATTCACATTAATTATTATATAGGCTTGTTGTTTGATTGCGGAATTGATTGTGTGAGTCATTTTTGAGTCCAAAAACCCTCCCATAATTTCAATTCATGCATCTATTCTAACCATGTCAAATTTCAATCCATACAAGCACAAATTGGAAAATTTTCAACATTGGCCCCATTCACATTAATTATTCTATAGGCTTCTTGTTTGATTGTCGAATTGTTTTTTTAAGTCATGTTTGCATCTGGAAACCCTCCCATACCATCATTGTATGTGTCTAGTCTAACCATGTCAAATTTCAGTCCATACAACCACAAATTGAAAAAATTTCAATGTTGGCCCCATTCACATCTTAGTTATAAGCAGGGTCAAGTACATGAGCAGGCACGCCTTATTTTTGGATTTTGATAGAATAACCAAAGAATATTTGATTGTTGAATTTTTTTTGAAGCACGTTTGAGTCATGAAACCCTCCCATACCATCAATCCAAGTGTGTTGTCCTAGCATGTCAAATTTCAGTCCATACAAGCACAAATTGAAAGGTAAAATCCGACGACAAGGCCAATTTTTATGAATTCTTTCATGGTTTTGTATTTCTTCTATGTGTGTAGGTTGTGTGTTCAAAAACCATATTTCCATTGTTTTGAACATGCTCATGATCACCTCACCTTCACATAAAATTTCTCAAATTGGCATATAATAAACGCTAATGAGCTTCTCTTGGTTTCAAGAATNAAAAAATGACATAAAACTTAAAAAACGTAATTAACTTGTATAAGTAAACACTTAAAAAACAATAATGATTCCATCGACGCATGCAATACTTAACGACATCGATACAAAACCATCTCGACATGCATATTTTTATGGTATTGATTAAAAAATGAATGAAAATACATATTTTTCATCACAACTATGACACACATACAGTGTATATACAATGTAGAACCGGAAAGAAAAATGATGAAAAGTTGATGCAAACTTAAAGATTGTGTCAACCAATTTGTGTATTTTGAAAGAAAAGTAGCATTTATGGTTTACATTATGAATCGATGATGAAAAAATTTGGTGTGTGAGTTAAATATGAGTCCATAAACCCTCACATATCGTTAAGGCATGAAAATAGTCTATCCATGTCAAATTTCAGTGCAAACAAAAATAGTTTGAAAAAATTTCAATGTTGGCTCCATTCATAGGTCATTGTTTCCCATGTCTAGTCCTAGTACAATGTCTTTTCATTGTTCCTTTTAAAATTCATTGGACACACACGTTCTTGCATCTAGTACTGCAAGTACATGTAATAACATCGATAAACAAGTACTAGTTGATATAAATTGCACAAGCTTCATCAGTTATTTCTTGTCGTTGTTTGTTGCTCTCATCTAAGTACTTATTTGATCCATAAATTAAAGAATATTAGTACAAAATCATTATTTAAATATGAAATTCCATCTAGTGCCTTCTTCTTGCCACCAAACACATGGGCATTGGCATGATGTTGGTTTTATACAACATAGGCGATGAAAATAAAGAGCAAGACCATGACGATGGGTATATTGTTGGGAGTTCCATGCATCGCGACATTAATCCGAGAAAGTTCAAACAAAATGAGGTCGTGATCGGATATATAGAGTGGGTGTGTGAGTCATCTTTGAGTTTGTAAATGCACGTTCCCGCATATTATAGTACTTCAAGGGCATGCAATAATGTTGATAAACAAGAACTTGATAAATTGCACAAGCGCTTGATCATCAATTAATATTTGTTGTCTTTGTTTTTTTCTCCTATCTAAGTACTTTTTTGGTACAATATTTTAGATATATTTTAGTACGTAATCATTATTTAAATAGTAAATCTCATCTAACACCTTATTCTTGCCACATAACTCATGGGACAAAGTCCCATGTTTTCAAACAGTTTCAACAAAGATTCTATAGAAATGAGAAACACATTCATCGAAACTTCGTTGATGCAATACTATGACAAAAATGATGAAATCTATGAATTCATAGATGATTTTAGGGGCTAAATTTCACAAATGGGCTAATTTTACATGTTTTTTCCCCAAAAAAGATTCGCTAATTTTCATTTTTCAAAAACGATTCCCCCAAATTGGATAGAATAAAATTATTTTACCTCAAAAATCGCCAAAATTTTATAGAAACTATATAAAATCCTTAGAATTTTGAATATTTTTATAAAACTATCACCAAACATTTTACATTTTGCATATTAAGGACTAGTAATATTAGCCCATGTTTCTACATTTTAATATAAATTTCCATCCTTAAAATCATCCCTGTCTATGATAATAATGGTATAAAAATGAATGAGCTTCTCTTGGTTTCAAGAAAAATGTCCCCTCCCCTCCCCCTCACATCACTCTCAATTCCCCAATAGCCAATCTATAAAATAGAAAATAATCGAAAGAAACATAGTAAGATTCATGCATAGAAACTACCAAAACAAAAATTAATGAAGGTAAATGAAATTATGTGTTTGTAAATGATATTTTTAGTTTACCATGTACTCTAGTATATTGGCGACTATTTTCAGGTTTCACGTAATAATTAAAAAACATGTAACATAGGATATAAAAATGTCGCATAAAACTTAAAAACATGTAACTAACCCATGACATAAGTAAATTATTTTAAGAGAATAATTCATACAAATTAAAATATATAGGCATGTACCTGATCCAACTCAACATCTATATCATCCGTATTATGTATCTTCTTCTTCATCTAACTTGGCATATGTATCATTATCTAGTTCATAAACAATGTTGAAAGAATTGATGATATCATCATAATCATCATCAATGTCATTTTTGAGAATATTTTCATCGACATCATCATCAAGAACTGCATTGTCTCCTATGCCTGGATCATGATCTTTTTCATCTTCTTCGTCTGTCGATCCTGCATGATCTTCTGAATCTATCTGTTCTGGCGAATCATCTTCTTCTTCAATATCATCTTCTTCCTATACATGAGTATACTTAATTGGCCTTCCTCTTGGATCATATCTAACAACAAATGGCCAATCCCTCTCACCTGGAACATTTGAGTAAAATACCTATTCACATTGGCTTGGAAAAACATAGCGATCATGTCCTCTTTCAAACA